>JAQFXZ010000763.1:0-15794 GCA_034694025.1 Ceratophysella scotica | reverse complement strand
TACGACCGTACGCTCCTACGTTCGTACGACCGTACGCTCCTACGTTCGTACGACCGTACGCTCCTACGTTCGTACGATCATACGCTTCTACGTTTGCACGACCATACGCTCCTACGTATGTACGACCGTACGTTCCTGCGTTCGTAGGACCGTACGCTCCTACGCTCTTACGATTCATCGTTGTTCATTACTCGAAGAATTTTGAAAACGATGTTCTACGAAGAGAATGAATTTGATTTCAACTCGAAAACACTTGGGCATTCCAATGTCTAGACACAGACTTCTCATATGATGCAGGATTTATTGAGATATTTAAAAAGTGATTGTGCATCATTGGCCTAGGCTTGGAACTATGAGGCATTTATGTTCAGGGTTCGAACACTACCAGTCTCGTCCCTTAATGCTAAATGTAAATACTCAAAAAATATTATCCATAAATTGTACACTGGCGTATAGTCACTTTTTTGAATGCTAAAAGGAATGATCTTTATGAAACCGAATATTTTTCAAAGCAATGTTCCAGAGTAATTTAGTAGTTTTATTTCAATGTTTTTACTTTATGAGTAGCATTTGCTTAGTTAAGATTTGATCGAATATTTCTATCTGTTCCAATTGATACTATATTGTAACATATAAAGTATACACTAGCAACATCCAGTAAATTTTTTAACATAATCTAACACACGGTTTTCTAGTTTTTCCATTTTCAACTACAATATTATTTCAAATTCAGAATTTTAAATATATCAATAGAACATGCTTCAATAGTTACAGTGATGTACTCATATACTAACTTAATTTTTAGATTTTCAACATTTTTTATTCAATTGAATGTATTTTGGATTCACATTTTGGTATGAAGCACGGCCGCGTCAATGGCTGCCTTCAACTTCTTGATCATGCATAACTCCAGATTGATCCCGCGGTTTTGAGCACGGCCCTCCTTGAACTCCCTGATGCAAACGTACCACTTTGTACGAAACTTGGAGACTTTGACGTGGACATCATCTCCGATGTGGCACAAAAACGGCGTCAGTGATAATTGAGTTGACCCATCTGCAATGTCCATTGACACTCCTCCCTCTCCATCCTCATGCTGAAAATCATCAAAAAATATATTGGCTTAAATATTCAAATCAACAAATTCTCTTGAAACATACAAATGGGAATGCACAGTGAGTAAAGAATTACCATGATCATCTCCGATTTGGCCTTTCCAGACCTTTTCTTCGGCGGGGACACAACAACCTCGTCCTCATCCACGTCCGATTCCTCTGAATCATCGACTTGGGTTGGCTTTGCCTTGGAAGCTCTTGGCTTTCTGCCAGTAGCGGGCTCACCAGTTTCCCCGTATTTCTGTATATAAATAACACGATTAATAAAAATGAACGTAGAAGTTATCCAGGAGAATTGTCTAGCATATTTAAAGGATGAGTCTGATATTACCTTCAGAGCTTGCTGTGCCGTACGCTTTTTAGGAAGCTTTGAAGCTGGACCTAGGCTACCGGATGAGCTTGCCAGAGACTTTCCGCTGTCCCGGCGGGACAAAGGCTTGGACTTCCCAGTAGCGGAAGAAGACGAAGCACGTCTGACAACTGGGTCCTTTGTATTCATCATCTTCTCATACATAGCTACTTCGTTAACAGCGGAGTCACTGCTGTCTGCTTCCATGTCTTCATCATCCAACCACTCCTCGTCATTGTCATCCTCATCATCGATGATGTCTTCTCCCTCATCATCCATCTCATCCTCAGCGTCTTCTTCCGCCTCATCAGAAACATGAACAAGCTTTCGGGCTTCCTAAGACAGTCAACAAGTAAAGCATCTTAAGTACAAATATTTTAGTTTGATAAATCGCAGATATTTAATTGAATATGACATACCTCCTTTTTAATCCTTAGCAACGCGGACTTAACCGCAGCGTTGTATTGTTGCCCTCGTTTAATTGGAACCTTAAGAGCTGCCTCCTTGCGAGCCTTTTGAAACATCTGAGCATCTGTCAAGCATTCTGCAACTACCGCCGCATCTTTCGAGGAGCCTACAGAAACAAAATGTAATTTAATATAATTGAAATACAAGCGGAATGACACAATTAAAAATGATCAAACAGAGACGAGGAGATAAATAGGGGTAGAATCTGAACTACTTACCAGCAGCCTTGGTCAGTGACATGGTTGAATTTAAAATGGACTTTGATGAACGGTATTTGGAAGTAGTACTCGTAAGTGCAGACTAAACTTTGCTATCAGTTCAGAGATGATTTATGACGAGGATTGAATTCAGAACTGAATACAATTTATCACTTCATTAAGCTTTTAAATGATTTCAAGTTGTATACTAACAAGTCATGGATATACATCGATTGTCTTGTTACACGTGTTGTGCATGTCATCATATTTTAAGCGTGGGAAACGCTAAATTGTAAGAATTTGATGAGCTTCGTATTGCACGTTCAAAAGATTCGTATGGACTCAGTGAGTGCAAAATCATGCAAGTCTCAAATTGCTATGCACATGAATCATGAAAGTATATTGCCTAATCCTAAATTACAGAATCACATTCGTATCATTTTTGTGAACAAAAGACGCCTCTTTTTGCAGTTCTGCAATAAACTTCAACTGAAAAATGACATCAGCTACAAATTATTATTTGCATAATGACCGTAATCTGAGAAGTGCAACCTTGCATAAAGTGCATTTCTGTTTCGAAGCTGATTTAATTTCAAATTGTCCCTTGTTTCCTGTCTCTGTTTGCTTCCACTGAATTGAATTGAATAAAGAGAGGAGTGATTCTTGTAATTATGCTCTTAAGTAACTTCCAAAAATCATTGTTGTTGTGAAAATTGTGAAACTTGAAGGGCACTAGTCCTTTATCCCGATTTTCCGTCATTCTACCCGGGTGTCTCGTGGCTGGTGTCAAACCTGTAAGTCTAATATTCATTCCATATTTTACACTGACTATAATACTCATAAGGTCAATTTCGTTCCTGCAAACAACATGTAACTCAGTTTATGTCCAATTTTTCAGAAGCCAGCGCCATCTTTGTGCGAATCAAGCAATTACAAGAGTACTAGTTCGAGGTTCATAACAAAGATGGTGAGTGACTTACCTTAATCACTTTTAGATCAAAACCTATTTTATAAAAATAACCAAACATCATGATCTGATTCGTTTTGTTTATTACTTGTAGAAACTTCAAAATCAGTTCCAAAGAATGGTTCACGTAATGGACGCGAGTGATGGGGCTCATTATGTAAGCAATCGCTTCTACTAAGATTTAGCTTTGAATTATTTTACTACTAAGGACATGAAAGCACGCGCTTCATTCAATTCAAACTAGTGTGCGGCATTGAAGCTGTACTAGTGAGCGGAATTGAAGCTACAGTAGTGTGAGGCAATGAAGCTGAGATGTTATGATTGTATTAAATCGGACTAGTGTCTGGCAATGAAGCCACACAAGTCTCCGGCAATGAAGCCAGACTAGTGTCCGGCATTGAAGCCGGACTAGTGTCCGGCATTGAAGCCAGACTAGTGTCCGGCATTGAAGCGGGACTAGTGTCCGGCATTGAAGCCGGACTAGTGTCCGGCATTGAAGCCGGACTAGTGTCCGGCATTGAAGCCGGACTAGTGTCTGGCATTGAAGCCGGGCTAGTGTCCGGCAATGTAGCCGCACTAGTGTTAGGCAATAAAGCCTTACTAGTGGTTGGCAATGAAGCCGTATTTGCATCAAGCAAGGAAGCCGAAATATTGTTATGGCGCGATTCCACACTGGTCTGAAGCAATAAATCCGAGCTAGCAAATAGCATTGCAGCGGCACTGGCAAATACTACTAATAGTATATTCTCTAATCAACTCTCTTTTACAATTCGCAGATACACCCCCGAAGTCAGGATTGTGAACTCTGTCCATTTTCAAGTAAAAGCAAGACTCTCTATTTGCAACACGTTTCAAAATGCCAACGAAAGCGTAACAGAAAACCCTACACTCGACGTTCTAAAATCAATTACTGTAGAAGGTGTGAACTACGATTTGCCTCGCCTGTCCTATTGGAGTACCATTCGGCCAACGTCCATCGGTGTAAGTTCTGTGCATTTGAAGGGGGAAAGCGAGAAGTGGCTCGTCACATCAAATCACACGAGACGCAGCAAGGAAGTGGGAGAAAGCAGAAACTGAAAAGCCGTGAAAACTTGTACAATGACATACGACCTTTCAAGACAGTACAGGCATTCCAAGGCTTTGTACGAACTTACAGACATAAATGCCAAACAAACTACCCCACGTTGATGTCATATTTGACCAGCATCAAACCCTACGTCCAGAAGCTCCTGAAAAAGGCATACTTGGACATGAAGGCCGTTAAATCCCAACTTACCGTCAACATAACTTTTCGTCGCTATCTATGTGAAAGCAAGAATGGAGGAAGTATTTATGAATACCAGTACAAGTATATCAACTCAAACATGCTCGTCGTTTTAAATCCATCAAGTTTCCACAATTTCTTTAAAAGATGCTCATCCAAAATTGAGCAAACTACGAATCTGTTTGAACAGTATGGCTCAGGCTGGCAAGTGGATTGCATTACTGGTTGTGACTTGAGAATTGGTATCTACAGACCATTTAAAGGTGGATGTTGGATTGATGTTCCTCAGATACTGCGAAGCAAGAAATGCATCGTGAATGTCAAGAACTCTGACCACATGTGCTTCAAATGGGCCATTCTTGCTGGAATTCACAAGTCAGTTCCTTCTAATTTGAAAGTGAATTCATGTGAGCGTTATAAAGACTATCAAGATCTGTATGACTTCTCTTGTATAAGATTTCCGGTCAAAATGAGTGCTGTTTCTAAATTTGGAGAACTTAACAACCTTGCAGTGAACATTTTCTCATGGGATCGGTACGAGGGCTTGCTTCCAGTACAAACATCTGATTTCAATTACACAAACCGAAGAACTGTAGATTTATTGATCTTAACACACCCAGATGCGTATCACTCGCATTATGCGACTATCACGGACATTAGTAAACTTTTGGGTGGAAGAAACTGTCACCGGAAAATTGTGTGCTACAATTGTATGCAGCGGTTCCCTTTGTGTCGAAAAAACTGTCAAACTGCTGTTTGCCAGAGAAGATGTTTGCTAGAAGATCACGTATTCTACTGTAAGCAGTTCAAGTTTCAAAAAGTTATCTCACCAGCCCTAGACGAATTCGGTAACGTGCCAACTGTACATTTTGAACAACTGTCCCGTCAATTGAAATGCGGGTATGTAATTTACGCTGATTTTGAATCACTCTTGATTCCCTGTAAGGCACCAGCACTGAAGACCAAGAAAAAGAAAGCCAACAAGAAGGTGAAAAGGCGATTTCCGCTAGGAGCTGCCTGCCAACAAGTAACTACAGTTAAAAAGAAGAGAAAGAAAACTTCATTCACGTTTAAGCGACAGCAACATATAACATCCGGATTTTCATATGCAGTTATTAAAATGGACGGAACTGTAATCACGCACCGCGTATACAGAGCCAAAAATGCGATTGATATTTTCCTCGCTGACATGGTGAAGATTTCTGACCTTGTTCTAAAGATATATGACGTTAATGTAAAAATGAAGATTACAGATGAACAGGAAATTGAATTTCAGTGTGCAACACACTGCCACATTTGCCAAGTTGAATTTGAGGAGCATGATGAAATTTGCCGAGATCATTGCCACATCACTGGAATGTACCGTGGTGCTGCTCATGTGCATCCCTGTAACATCAACTTTAGGCAGACAAGGAAAGTGCCAATCATAACGCACAACTTCCGAGGATATGATTCACACTTTATTGTGAAAGGATTCGGGAATTTTGGAAAGGAATTTCAAGTTATTCCAACGAATTCTGAAAAGTATCTCTCAGTGACTGTTGATAACATGATATTCATAGACTCTCTCCAGTTTCTGAAAAGTGGACTAGCCGAATTGGTCAAAAACCTGAAGGACGGCATTCACGAGCGGACGAATTTTGATATTTTATATCAAATATTTGATGAGGATTCAGTTTATATGCTACTTCGGAAAGGAGTTTACCCATATGACTACATGGACTCATGGAAGCGGTTTGATGAGACTTCTCTCCCTCCGATCGGAGCATTCCATAACAAACTGAGAAATGAAGACATTTCCGGTGCTGACTACATTCATGCGAAAAATGTATTTGAGCAATTTCAAATGAAGAATCTTGGAGAATATCACGATTTATACCTACTCTCAGATACCCTGCAGTTGGCTTGCGTGTTTGAGAACTTTAGAAGCTTATCTTTGGACAAGTACAAGTTGGACCCGGCTCACTACATGTCAGCTCCCGGATTGGCGTGGGATGCAGCACTTCGTATGACGCGCGTGAAGCTTGACTTGATAACGGACATCACGATCCACGAATTTCTAGAGCTTGGAATACGAGGTGGAATATCAATGATTTCACACAGGCGGGGAGAAGCGAATAACAAATATATGGATGGATATGACGGTGATCCAGATGACAAGAATCAGACTTACCTTCTCTATCTGGACATGGTAAATCTCTATGGAATTGCAATGCAACAGTATCTTCCTGTTAGCGGGTTCCGTTGGCTAGAGAACGATGAAATTTCCATGCTGGACATTTCAACCCTGCAAGATGATGATGATGACGGATATATTTTTCAATGTGACCTAATTTATCCAGCTTCTCTACATGATTTACACAATGATTATCCACTGGCGCCTGAAAGGATGGAAGTGCCAATCGAAAAATTTGGGAAGTATCAGCGCACTTTAATGGACAATCTTGAAATTAAATACATGGAGCATCAGACCAAGCTTATACCACACCTGGGAGACCGAGAACGTTATATAATCCATTCTCGCAATCTAAAGTACTACATGGAGAAGGGTATGGAGCTGGTGAATATTTCCAAAGTGTTGACATTTAAGCAAAGCCCGTGGCTGGAACCTTACATAACGTTCAACACCAATGAAAGGGCGAACTGCAGAAATGAATTCGAGAAGTCTCTCTTCAAACTCATGAACAACTCAGTGTATGGAAAGGGAATGGAGAATGTTCGCAAACGCATGTCAATAAAGCTTGTCAACAATCGGGATCTGGCAAAGAAGTTGATGTCCAAGCCGCAGTATCTAACGCACGATATACTTGCACCTAATCTGTGTGCGTTTAGAATGCAGAAGACAACTGTGACTCTCAGTAAACCTATATATACCGGATTCGCTGTGTTGGAACTGAGTAAGCTGTATATGTACAGATTTCATTACGAATTTACAAAACCCCAGTTTGGGAATCGAGCTCAACTATTGATGACCGACACAGACTCCCTTGCATACATGATTAAATCAAAAGACGTCTACGAAGATCTGAAACCACATTCCCATCTGTTTGATACGAGCGAATACCCAGCGGATCATCTTCTTTACTCAACCAGAAACAGAATGGTCCTTGGAAAAATGAAGGATGAAGCGAAGGGAAATATTCTTTACAAGTTTGTGGGGCTTGGTCTAAAATCCTACTGCTTTCTCGGGAGTGAGAGAAAATCAGACAGTGCTTTTGAACTATTTGAGAAGAAAGCTCTCAAAGGAGTTCCCAAATATATTCAAAAGAAAAACATTAATTACGATCTGTTAGATAGTATTTTGACAGACCAGGACAAACTAATTTGTAAAATTAACCAATTAAGGTCGTATAAGCATGACATGTTTACGGTTGTAGCCACGAAGTCTGCAGTTCACGGATTTGACTCCAAACGATATATAAAAGATGATGGAGTTTCTACTTTAGCTTGGGGTCATTATTCTCTTAGTCAGTAAACGTAATAAAACGTAAGCTATCAATACGTATATTCACAATAATTTGAGTATGTCAAATAAATTCTGGTTCAGCATTCAGTCTCTATTTGTAAGGTGAACTGAGAACATACGGATTTTATTTATCTCAGCCTTTATAATGCGGCAAAGATATATTTTTCATCATGAGCACTACTATCATACGCTCAAAGGTCAAATTGGACAGGGCATACCAGTATTTCATGGTGTTAAACAGAGAGGAAATGGATTGGGATCAGTGTTAGGTGGTTTAGCTAGATATGCAATTCCACTGATTATGAGATATATTGTACCTCACGCAAAAACAGCTGCAATTAGAACAGTATCGGATATGGCTTTGAATGGCCAGAGTTTTAAACAAGCCATAAAAACGAATGGAATCGGGTTTCTAAAAAATGTGGGAGGTGACGTACTTAATTCTGGATCAACTGTGCCACAGAGTGGTAAGGGATTTCCAAGCAGGGTAAGGAAGCGAAAAATTGCACTAACGCGTGTCATTAGTAGCAAACCAAAGAAAAGAAAGGTTCAGTCGAAGAAGAAGCCTCAGAAGAAGAAGGTCATACGGAAGAAGAAGGGGAAGCAAAATACAAGAAAGAAACGCTCGAAGACCGACATATTTTCATAATGGCCTTACTACATTCATTATCCAAACCTGCCATTCGCGGAGAAGCTGAGCTCTTCTCGATTCCACCAACAGACACAACTTGTGACTACAGCATGTATGAAGAGTTCCAACCTGTTGTTAATGTTCAGGATGCTACATCCAAGATCGAGTTCAAAATACCTGGTAATGGACATCACTACCTGGATTTAAGCGACAGCTTCTTGCATTTAAAATTGAAAGTGGTTCAGAAGGATGGCACTGATCTGGAAGACACTTCAACCATTGGAACAACAAATCTCTTCATGCACTCACTCTTCTCTCAGATGGACATTTATTTGAACGAAAAACTCGTATCGACAAGCAATAATGCGTACCCATACCGGGCATATATTGAGACTTTGCTTTCATATGGTAGTGACTATAAGTCGTCGCAAGGGACTTGCGCACTGTATTTTCAAGATTCATCTGGAGGATCAGCAGTGGCAGCAAATGTTGGATGGGCTAAACGAAAATCCTACATCAACAAATCAGCTACTTTGGAGCTTATTGACAAACTTCGATTCAACATTGCAACCCAGCACAGATATATTCTGAACGACGTTAACGTGAGAATCAGTCTGACAAGATCATCAGACGCATTTTCGTTATTTACGTCGTCCACTACTGAAGAAGGGTGCGTTAAGTTTCTTGCAGCTACATACTATGTTAGAAAGCAAGTTCTCTTCCCGAGTATAATCTTGGCACATCAGAGGCTGTTGGAGAAAGGAGAAATAGCCAGGTATCCGCACAAAAATACTGAGGTTAAGTATTTCACAATAGCTTGTGGAAGCTCTAGTGCCATTGAGGACAATTTGTTTTCAAATAATGTTCCATCAAGAGTTGTGATCGGGTTTGTAAGCAGTGCTGCATTTAATGGGCAGTACACTACAAATCCTTTTCGCTTTAATCACTACAACATATCAACCATCGGATTGAGCGTGAATAATATATCTATGCCAATTCGTCCACTTACGCTAAACTTTGCGACTGGAGAACACCTTCTGGCATACTACTTGCTCTTCACCAGCACTGGAATAGCGGGACAGGATGTTGGACTTTCGTTCACGCGTGATGACTACAAAGAAAACAACGCTCTATTTGCATTTGATATAGTACAGAGTGGTGGAAGTGAATCGTTGCTAACACTGGAAAAAACCGGAAGCGTCAAGCTGGAAATCCAATTTGCATCTGGTTTACGTGAAGCAATACATTGCATTATTCTTTCCGAACATCAAGCCGTACTTGAAGTGGACAAATATCGACAGGCACTATTTTCAACATGAATACTACCGAGATCCGGAGTATTCTATTCTCCACCGTTAACCAGGATTACCTTACAGACGTACTAGCATGTGATCAACTTCATCTCATTAAGCACAATCAGTTTGCAATTGTGGTCAATTCGGATAGGTCAAGTGAACCTGGAACTCACTGGCTTGCATTGTATAAAGAGAAGGACTCAGATGTCATTGAATTTTTCGATAGCTTTGCGATGTCCGTTGATTTTTACAATGAACATATATCTAACTTTATATCATATAATTCTAACTACACAAAAGAGAGCCTAGTTCAGATTCAATCTAACTTTAGTGCAACTTGTGGACATTTTTGTTTGTATTATTTAATTCAAAGAACCAGAGGTTACACCCTGGAAGATATATTAGGAGGATTCAGTTTGACTAATCGAGTTAAAAATGATCAGAATGTAGAACATTTTGTTAAGGAGAACTTTGCAACTGGCAAGTTTTCAAAGCACGATGAGGAATATTCTAGAAGTTCCATAATGGACGAATTCATTGTACAGTGTTGTAAGATCATAGAAAATTCTATTGTGTAGAACTTAAAACTACTTGTTGGCTGTAAATACAGTTTAGTTGTAACTTTGAACTACAATAAAATGGATCACAAAAAAATACGCAGCATTTATTCAGACTTGTCAAGCACGGGAGGGCTGGGATCAATCAAAAAATTGAAAGAAGCTTGTAAAATATCTTATAATCAGGCAAAACAATTTCTACAAGGTGAGGATTCCTACACACGTCACAAACAGGTCTACAGTAAATACAGGAGACGAAAAGTGACCGCTCCATCACCAAACTATCTTTGGCAGGCCGATCTTATATTCATGCAAAAATACAGTCGACAGAACAAAGGTTTCAAGTATATTCTCACGGTCATAGATGTGTTCAGCAAGAAAGGATTTGCAATTCCCTTGAAAAACAAGACAGCCGCAGAAGTCAGACGCGGATTCCAGAAAATTTTTTCTACACATACTGAGAAGCCAGTATATTTACAGTGCGACCAAGGGTCGGAATTCTTCAATAAAACTTTTGTGAAATACCTAAATTCCATAAACGTTACTCTTTATCATAATTATTCAGACCTGAAGGCCTGTGTAGTCGAACGATTTAACAGGACTTTGTTAACGAGAATATCCAAGCATTTTACTCATTCCAACACGCATGCTTATGTGAACGTCTTAGAGCAAATCGTTCACTCCTACAATTCCACAGTGCATCGTTCAACGGGACATCAACCTTACAAAATCAACAAGTTCAACGAGATGGATGTGTGGCTTCACGCATACAAGGATCTGTATCTAATACCGTGTAAAATCTCTAAGTTGAAGCTGTTCGATAAAGTTCGATTAGCTAAAAGGAAGGGGATTTTTGAGAAAGGCTATTCACCTACATACACGCGAGAAATATTTGAAGTGGATGAGATCATCGCATCTGTTCCAATCACGTTCAAAATACGTGATATGCTCGGAAATAAGCTTAGTGGGATTTTCTACGAACAAGAATTGCAAGTTGTATCAGTTTGAGATTGCACTGCTCTCGTTCAAGATGTCATTCTACATAACTCTTCCTTCAAATGGATCCCAGAAATATTTTAACACTAATCGAATTGCAAACTACCGCATTAAACTTCCAACAAAACTGAAGTTTGAACCCGGACAATACGAAGTTGGTTTGGTGGATGCAACGTATATCTGTTCTCTCAAAACGTTGACTGGTCAAAAAGGAGACAACCAAATCAGTACACTGAGTGAAGAACGTAACGAGCTAAACGTTTGGAAAAATAACATTCCGCTAACGCACTACAGTAGTATTGAACAGCTGATTCAAGCAATTAACACGGCGCTCGCAGGAAATCCAAATCACATAAGTTTCTCGTACAGTAAATCCAATCGTCGAGTCAGCTTTAAATTAACAACTGATGTTGTTTTAATTATAAGCGAGAAACTTTCCGATATTTTGGGCTATGATGGAGTGACAACGTTCAAACATAGCGAAATACAAGGATCGTCATTCCCGGCTAAGTTTGCCCCCGACATACATGGAGGAAGATATCACATGTTCATATATACCGATATCGTCGAACCCCAAATTGTTGGAAGTTCACTCGTACCATTACTGAGAATGATTAATATCACGGGATCTGAAGGTGAAGCTGTTAACAAATGCTTTGATAACCCATACTACCTTCAGCTGTCAAGAACAGAAATAGAGGTTATATCAATCATCATCTGCAACGAGTTTGGAGAGGAACTAGCAATTGACAAGGGACAAGTAACGCTGACACTCCACTTTAGGCGAATATAGGCCTTTCAACAATGGAAGATCTTTACAACGTCGAACAATCCGTGTTTGCCCACCCGTTTACGTACATCATCGCTGGAGGAACACAATGTGGAAAGACGACGATGGTGGAAAAAATTGTGAAAAACATGGATACATTAATTTATCCCAAGGTGGACGATGTGCTTATTTGTTTCAAAGAATATCAACCAGCGTATGATAAAATGAAAGCCGGTGACTGTAGAGTCAGACTTAATAAAGGACTTGAAATTAATATTCCAAGTAATCAAAACACTCTGATAATTATTGATGACCAAATGTCAGATTCGCTGAAAGCTAAGGAAGTACAAGAACTTTTCACAAGTGGAGTGCACCACCGGTCCATTTCAGTCATATTCCTTTCGCAGAATCTTCTTCCTCAAGGAAAATACGCCCGAGATATTCGACTCAATACGCATTACATGTCCATATGCAAGACTCCATCCTTCTCGTCTCAGGTATGCTACCTAAGTCGTCAGCTCTACCCTAAAAAGCCATCAGCAATTTTCGATGCGTATGAAAAAGCAACAGTTAAGCCGTACACATCACTATTCTTGAATCTTCATCCCGCATGTCACGATCATCTCAGGATACAAAGTGGAACTCTACCAGGAGAAAATCACGTGATATACCAGCCAATATAATTTGGAATGCAATATATTTTGGAATTACAAGGGTATTGGCTTTACCGTAGATTCATTGTGAAAAAGTTAGTTTACTATTGTGCAGTGACGTGTAAAGTAAAAAAGTACATGTTTGAACCAATATTACCCTTATCGTCATTAAGTGATAGAGACAAAAGTGTAGTTAAATATTATGAAAACTGTGTACACAATTTACTATGGGATGTTGGAAATACAAAATATGAAATACTTGCGACGGTGATTTCGGAAATTGTTCAATGTGAGAGGCTGTTTGTGCTAAATTTATTTCATATTGACTCATTAAAATATTTGCTTGGACGAGGCGTGGCATTGCGCATGGCGTCAGTGTCAGATTTACCAAGCTGGGTGCAGAGAGAAGTTTTAAAATAAAGCTCTCAGTTCACTTTTAGCTTTCAAGCGAGATGCCTCAATGTATCGTGCGAAACAGTGATTTTCTGAAACAATTGCACACCTGCAAGAGAGGTCATAGATCCAGAATCATCCGAAACGCTTCAAACGATAACATCGATGCCATATCAGAAGTAGCTTTAAATACTCTGCGTGGTAATATTCCTCTCCGCGCAAGCCAGCAGCGTAAGCTTCAAAAGCATAAGACGGTGGTCAGGAAGCTAGCACACCGAAGAATCTCAAGAAAAAAGAAGAAGGCTCTACTTGTACAAAAGGGAGGATTCCTACCGCTTCTACTAACACCTCTACTGTCCATATTAGGTGGATTAGCAGCTAACGCACTGAGTTCAGCAGTGGGAATATAATGACGAGGCGGATGAAACTAATTACTGAAGCTGAGTATGAAATGCTAACCAAGAAACACTTGCCATTGAGTTCCGGTGAAATATCATATCATGGAACATCCAGCACAGCAAATCGGTTGCTAGACGTGTCTTCAGTTGCTGATGATATTAAGTTGGCCTTGTACAACAATCTTGTTAAAGGGCTAAACCAGAAACTTATGGATTTAGTGTCTAAACCTATTCCCGTAAAAGTTGAAAGTGCTTCCGAAGTTGAGCCTGCGGATATCCCTATCAAGACTCCAAGCAGCCAAGAGGATTCTGATTTCCAAGACATGTGTGATGCTCGCCTGGTTGCAGTTTTACCAAAGTCATTCATAGAACCGGCAACATATTTGATGAATTTGTTGAGAAAACATGAGCCAGATATATCCTGGAGCGTTACTGGCGAAACCAGCTTCAACTATATGCGTTGTGTTGGTTCTAACATTGTCGATTTGGTTAGCTACGTGCTGAGACCACAATTGAAGTACCCAAAGGGACCCCCAATTGGAAGCAAACGATTCCTATACACTCTAAGGAAGTGTTCGATACCAACAATCATACTTGGAGTTCATCTCCGCCAGGCCTTACAAGCCACAAGCACGGAAACATTGAAAAAAAGAAGAACAATTGGGAATTCAGTAGGGAATTCAGCAAACGTTAGCCCTTCCGCTAGTGCAGTAAGACCAGATGATACATTTTTCACTCCCGAAGCACGTTCGAATCAAAAGTGGGAGAAATATAAAAGACGTGTTCCTTAAGCTCGTCTTCCAATAGCTTTTCAAGCTTGGTCCGGAGAACATAATAATTTGACTCCAAAATGACTGCTACTAATCCCAACTTGTGTCAAGTAAATATTTCAACATATGTGCCTGCGATTTTGACTAAAGGTGGACCCCGGCATCGGTACTATGTTACCAAATCAACTCGTTTAAGTAGTTTTAGAGGGTGGTGTTATGGAGAAATACAATCCCCAATACATTTAGCAAATGCTGGATTCTTCTTCTGTGGAATATATGACCGTGTGATCTGTTTCTATTGTGGCATTGGGCTAAATAAATGGGAGAAAGACGATAATCCGTGGATCGATCATGCAATTCACTCACCTGAGTGTGCATTTCTTTTGCTGAATAAATCCAATTGGTCCAACAGTGAACCTCTAGTAAGTAATTTTTAAACTTTTTAGACAATTATAGTACGATACTTTCCTTTTTATTTGCTAAGTTGACTAATTCATCTATTTGTTGATGGCAGGGACAGGATAACTCGGAATTTGAAGTTTCATATCTCGATTCAAACAGTGGCATGGGTTCCAGCTTAGAAGAGGATTATAAACGAGGTATGTAGAACTTGAGAATTTTTAATTAACGTTGCTTTAATGAGAGTAATATTTATTCATCAAATAATTTAGAATCTTGTTTTGATTGTTTTCAGCACTGTCTGAGATATCTTCGCTAAAGGAACGGATTGTGTGCAAGGTCTGTATCGTCAATGATTCCTCGTTCGTGTATCTTCCTTGCTGTCACCTTGCAACCTGTCTAAGCTGCACAACATCTCAATCGAAGTGTCCAATATGTTCCGTTGAAGTTAAAATGATACTAAAGGTCGATAATCATTAATGCAAAGAATGATGTTATCTCGTATTTACCAAAATAGTGAGATATATATTTCAATAGATTCCAATAAAATGTACTAGAATGTTGAAAATGTAGTTTTATCAAATCGGAATAAAATTAATTCGCGTCTGTAGAACAATTGAGCATCATCTTGAAAATTATTCGGATTTGCTAGTGCAAGAGTAACGTGGTGTCGTTCGAGCGTAGAAGCATACGGTCATACAAGCTCTGGAGCGCATTGTAATACTAGCGTAGAAAAGTGTGAGCGTAGAAGTGAACGGTCGTGCGAGCGTACGATCGCAGGAGTGTACAGATGTACGAGCGTACCAGCATACGAGCTTAGGAGTGTACAAATGTACGAGGGTTTGAGCTTAAGAGTTTACGAATGCAAATGCGCAGGAACATACTAATGTACGAGCGTACAGTCATACGGGAATAAAATGTACGGCCGTCCGAGTTTATGAAGTTACGGTCGTATGAGCGTTAATAACGAACGTAGGAGCGTACGGTCGTATGAGCGTACGGTCTTACGAACGTATGAGCGTACGGTCGCACGAACGTAGGAGCGTACGGACGTAGGAACGTACGAGCGAAGATAAAATGTCTCGGGAAAATTATTTTAACACGCGC
>JAQFXZ010000762.1:0-15797 GCA_034694025.1 Ceratophysella scotica | reverse complement strand
ATGTGTTATGTGTATGGTCTTGTGCTTGTGTTTGTTTGTGTATGGTTTTGATGTTCGAGTTTAAATTTTAGTAGGTTGATGGTTTTGTAAATTCCAGAAATTCGGAAATCCTCGTTTAGTTCGACTGTTCTGTTGCTGCCCGCCCCGCATTCCGCCGCGTTGGGTTCTCCCTAGTTGAGGTTGAGGGAAATGGCGGCTGCAATTTCTGTAATCCTTCTCAGGAATTCACGTAAGTTCAATTTCACCTGGGATTTGTGAATTTTCTAACAACATTTAATATGTATAATTGTATGCGAGATTGCGAGGGCCGGTTGATAAGCATCCGGCTTATAATCGTATTAAATTATCGCAAAGTACATACAACATACGTATGTATTAGTAGTTATTTGCCTTTTCACATATTAGGTGTCAACGGCTTAACATTCGCTGTACGTCCGTGTATTTCGGGTGCAAACTATTCGAAATTTACTTCTGATGGCCCAGTCAAGCCAATTGCTGAGCCAAAACCAAATTCTTACTTCGATCCTGCTTTACCTGGATTGAAAAGGGGTACAGGCGGACGTTCTTCGTTCAATGGCGTCGTCGCAACCGTTTTTGGGGCGACTGGTTTCCTTGGAAAAACAATCGTGAACCGTTTGGGCAAATCAGGAAGTCAGGTATGCCGAAGCTGGAGCTTAATTTGTCTACTAAGTTCATCTTAACGTAGTGTGAGACTCAAAATATTGGAAACCGAGGGTTGACAGAAGTTACTGTATTTGATGGTTCTGCAGATAATTATCCCGTACCGTTGTGACGACTATGATGTTCGTCCTTTGAAACTTGCTGGTGACTTGGGGCAAGTTTTGTTCCTACCGTTTGACCTAAGAGATGAAGAATCCATTCGAAAGGTAAATTCCATGTCTGATTGACGTGGGCCGTTTAGTAGCATTTCAGCAGTATTACGTACTGACAACTATTTTTCTTATGCCAGGCAATGAAGTATTCCAATGTTGTCATTAACTTGATCGGTCGGGACTGGGAAACCAAGAATTTCAAGTTTCACGATGTTAACGTCACCGGTGCTCGAACAATAGCTAGACTCGCAAAGGAAGCAGGCGTGAAGCGACTTATTCATTTCTCAAGTCTCAATTGCTCACCGCATCCAACGGTAAGACATACGAGCACGTCACTGTGGTTCGTGCAATTGCCTGTAACTTCCCGTTAACCGCCGGTATTTTACTTTATGATTAAAGCCACTGATGTTGCCGGAGGGTTCAGTATACTTGAGAACCAAGTACGAGGGAGAATTGGCAGTACGTGAAGAGTTTCCTGACGCCACCATTTTTCGACCAGCAGACATATTTGGCCAAGGAGACAGATTTTTGCGCTACTACGCCCAATGGTGGCGGCGTAATTGGTACGTACTGCCGCTCTGGAAAAAAGGGGAGAAAACAATTAAGCAACCCGTCTTCAAGAGCGACGTTGCGACAGGGCTGATGAACGCTTTGAAAGACCCTGAAACGGCAGGGAAAACATTTGATATAGTTGGGTGAGTTTCTATTTGAATAATTATATGGTATTTCATAATTAAAAAGTAGTCAAGCCATACAGAATCATTTCTTCTAATTCTTGTTTAGCCCCAAACGGTATGTACTCGGGGAACTATTGGACTACATTTTCCGTGTTCTCCGGCGAGACGAAGAATGGGGTTACAGACGAACGAATTTGATGTGGAGCCCACTGTTTCGGCTTCGTATTACACTCACAGAGATGATTTCACCCGGGTTTCCAGTCGGACAGCTGACATGGGACAAAGTTGAACGCGTAAATCTCAAATATTTCCCTTTTTGTATATTTACTGCAAACACGATGGATTTTAAACCACTAATTTCTAACTAGGACCACGTGACGGATACCCTCACAAAAGGAAATCCAACACTGGAAGACTTGGGTGTTGTCCTTACGGACATAGAGAGTCGAGCAGAATGGGAACTCAAGTGCTATCGACGAGGATTGTACTACGATGAAGAGTTAGGCGAATTTGCACCGCCTGAACCACCCAAAACTACCAATTTGAAAGAAATCCCACTCTAAACTCCTCTCAATCAGCACGGGGATCCCTATTCGCTATTTGTCATCGAAAAATGTCAACATCTATTTGTTTCAAGTTTCCTACACCATGAAGGGCACCTTGAACCGTTCGACGAGGATTTGCTGCCAATCCTAATTAAAAAATACATAAACTAGTGTGTTGATTTCAAATGTAAATAGTGAGTTGTACATGGAAGAATTTAGTCAAACCTTTTAAAATAATCGAAATTAAATAGTGTCATTTATGAGAAGTGGCTCAATTGTGAATTGCCTTACGGGTGAATTTATTTTACAATACTTACACAACTAGTTTGGCTTCAATGACACTCAAGTATGTGTGTGCATATTATACTTCAATACACATAGCAAAGCAAGTGCTTTTGCTTTTATTTAAAGTCTTATTGGAATATGTTTGGAAGAAACCACAATTATTTGAAGCGCTAGTGGTTCATGCTTGTAAGCCAGAGGGAGATACATGCGTATAACGATGCTATTATATTGCAATGGGTTTTCACCATTCTTATCTCTAATTTACACAATAGGTTCGAATGTAATCGAATTCGGAAACCTTCTTTCAATAATGTAGAAGCTATCTAAAATGAAGACATTTGCGTAAAAATGCAAGCATAAATGTTTGGAAGCCGTTCCGACCTTCTACTACTAATCAATTAGCACATCACCAGAAAGCAATTAACCTTAACATCATAAATGGTAAACCTGACCACGTTGTTTAAAGAAGTAGCGAAGTACAAGCCGGTGTGGCGTAGAAAATCAGAATAGGGAGAGTTGGAGGCGACAGCAATTTTTGCCTGTCAGGATTTCATACATTATAAACAACAATTGAAAATGACAAAGCCGGACTGAAATCCTTGGGAAGTGCATATGTAAATCTAAGGCGGGTCTCTTGCGTGTAGGAGCTCGAGCTCCCGAGATTTCCGTTTAGTTTTACAATTAAATGATTTATGTCATTCAGGTTAGATGCAAGATGCAAGTGTATATTTCTATTCAGAATCCGAAGTGTCACTGTGACGATAGCTCCGAATTAATGTATCTGATGACAGACTTGAATGTTCCAAAAGTTGACAGACGTGATCCAGAGGTTGGGTTCGCCCGTCAGGTCCAATGTGAACAGGTTGAATCAGCTGATGTCGATTTAGCTTGTCAATTGCTTGAACGAGTTTCATTGCCTCCACTTCTTTCTGTTCCTCGGTCATACCATCACATGGCGATGGTCGCTCGGGTTGAATGCAACCTTCCACACCGTTTATCCTATATAGAAACGACGTTTGTTGTTGAAATCGAGACTGAATATTACGAGGATCATTCCATTAATTTGTGGGCCTCTTTGAAAAGTTGGCAAACAAGAATGAATTGGGCTGAAGCTTTCACCACAGTTCAAGTTATAGCTAAGTTACGCGTATATTGCAGCAAATTATTTGGCAAGAATATCCATATCAAGATAGATTTTATTAGAATTTTTGTTTAACATGGCGATTTTTCTTCAAACATTTCAAAAGTTTCAACAAAATTTTTGTCTGCACTGCATATTTTTCGTCAATTCTTTCTATATTTGAGCATAGACAGCCGTGTTTCTGGTAAAAGTTTCAAGAGATTTTACCAAATAGGACGGACGACGCAATCTATTTTTACAAAAGCAGTATTTTTGTGTCATTTTCTGTGAAATATCCTGTAAAACAGAAGTAGCTGGACTTCAACTCATAAACATTTAAGCATATAAAATTGTATTGCTTTGGCGTGAGCCCATCAACGATTACTAAATTACAAAAAAAAAATGAGGAAAAAAAGGAGAAAATTGGTCGAAATAAACTACATAAAAATACTTTCGACTACAGTTGTATTAAAAAAAACTATAAATGCGGGCCTTTTTACCCAATTTTTGGCTGCAATGTGTTACCAACCTTGATATTACATGTGCTGAAAGTTTCAGAATAAGTCATTAAAGTTTGTCAGTTTGACAGCTTTTCAAAGTTGCGAAGGAATTAACTGAACGCCCCTCGTATGAGGCCTAATCATGTGAAAAACTATGGACTCATAAACTTACAAATGAGAAACTTGTTTGTATTCCTCCGTATCCGACTCCTCCGACTCTGATGAGTAGTGACCTCCAGTATTACTCTTCCCACCAAGGAGGAGACCCCGATTCGCCAAAAGTCCTGCTGCATTTCCGAATCCGGTGTATTTCACCAGACGTTTCACTACATGGGATGACATCATATTTACAATTGACTGATTCCTTGCACCTGTTTCAATTCCTTGTTTGAAGTCTTAGTTAAGTTACCGTTCTCCTTCACTAGAATGAAGAGGAAGGTTGACACAAGCTCTGTGACATAGCCAGAAGGTGATGTGAGAAGAGCACAGAGCTTATTTCTCAGTGTGCTTCCAATCTCCGGCCTTTCAATAATGTCATTTTGCTTGAGTGGTGGGAGTACACGGCTCTTCAAGTACTTCCGAATCACTCGAATGCTGCCTGCCATGCGAACCAAGACGCAGAGAACTGGGGACAGGGATTCCGTCAACGAACGCCCACGAGGGGACTAATGCAAAACAAATTAGCAGTTGCATACATGGAGGTTGATTGATATTGACAGCAATAATTGTGCATTTCTGGAATTGAAAAATTATATAATCACCTGTTCCAGTCTTTGATGAAGAAAGCTGGCAATGACCTCAATAACCGACATATCCTGGCCGTCATACTGAACCAAAGTTGCGTCATCTGACACAACAATAAGTTCCGTGAAGCATTCGCAGGATACGGCTGCCAAGAGATCGATGGAATGACTGTTCAAACAAAATTACTATTTAAAAATATATTCGACTTTTTACCAGTGCTGGACACACGATTATTCCTCTACCTATCCAGCTCGTTCTTCTTCTCCCTGGATCGACAAGGATGAAGTAAATAGATCCTGACGAGCCGTGTTACGTTCAGTAGATGCTTCAGGTCCCGATCTTCCACGATCTGTGCATTGATGTCATTCTTATTTGGCACAATGTCATGAATCAAGTTGTAGAGGACTTTCAGTGTTTCACAAATGAGATCCACAGCTTCATCCTCAAATGGTTCCGCGACTTTGGACAAGGATTCCAAGTAGTCCGTCATATACAACACTCCGTCCATTTCGTTCCGAACTCGTGGTCTATGAATTTTGACACGATTTTTTGTTCATTTCAATTCAAAATCATTAAAATATGAGCATATAGCATATAGTACTACAAATCTTACCCAGCCTCCTGACACAGCGCTGTAATAATGAATAGGGTTCGCATGGTAAAGTATTTGACCTCAGGAGGAGCTGTTGATGTCGGAAAAGTCTTCACGCTGCTTGCCAAAGCCTCCAGGAGACCATGTGACACAAACATTGCTCGAACAGTCGAACTTTGGAATATCATGTTGAACAGCACCTTCAGACCTTCGAGCATCTCTAAAAAATCGCAGTTTGACAAAACACGTTTGATAATTTGAAATATAAGTCATTTCTTCTTCTTAATTCTAGAACTAAGTTGACCTTATATAAACGTACCAGGATACCCAAGGTTGTGAGTCACTGTCGTACCATTCGATTGTAGCCCTGACACGTGCAGAATCGTCTCAACATGTTCTTTCTGTAGAACTTCTTCCAGAGTCGACTTTTCACGACTGAAAAATTACGACAAATCACAGATTAACTAATATGTTCCGCATGGGATCACCAGCTTTAAGCAATGTTTACCTTACCATAATATTCGGAGAGCACTCAGAAAATGTCTAACAAGACTCGGCGGAGTTGCTGGATCTTTCAGTCGTGAGAAGATAGCATCGTAGAAATCCCGTTTCACGGCGAAGCTCAGACCTGGGAAGTTCTTATCCTTTTCATTCTACAGAACAAAAATTAGATCCAGAATTAGGTTTAAGATCTGCTCACGCTCATCAACATGAACGATTCGTAATACCAACAAAATCACATAAACGTCAATGTATACAATACCCTAGAGTGGAAGTTGTTCAAAATGATGGTACAATCTTCTTGGGATCCATGAAGGAGTACATCCACTCCGCGCTCCGTGAGTCCTTCCATTGTCAATTGACGACTGAGGAGTTCTCAATATATCGTTCTTACTTTGCTCTGACACTGTTCCGCAATCACAAGGAAATAGTTTCAAATTAGATTATGGTACAATATAACCACACGTGCCTCATTCCATATCCAATGTTCCCAACTAATTCAACTATCTAGACCAGTCGGCAGGAATCCTCGTGATTCCAATTTCAATGACAAGTTGTAAGTCAATGGTGGCTCAGTCACGTTTCGTTATTGTTTGTATCAGTTCTTGATATTCGTCACTCCTAACTGGCCTTTACCTTAAGAATCAAGTACTACGCAGTGTACATGTGGACCTCAAAATCATTGTACTACTGTCCAGTTAAACTTTATCCCGCGTAGAACTGTCAACGCGAATATGTACGTACGTACTTACCGTACGTAATTACACAGGCAGGTACGTACTTACCGTACGTACGTACGTACCTGCCTGTGAAACTATGAAGGAAGTGCGAATTATCCTACATCCTAGCATATCGATGCACAGAATATGACCCTTCGAGGAATGTGGACGAATATACAAAATGTAGATGACCTAAAATTTTCCATTTGTTTAATTTACAGGTGAAATCACCCATCAATCAATGTGCCTATCTTCATTAAATTACATAGCCTTAACCACTAACGTTGTCACATGCCAATCGTGTAACACACCCTACGCCTTAAAACTAAATTCCAAAAGTTTACTACATGAGGACTGAGGAAGTCTCAATAATTCGCTATCGTACGTGAACGTTCACGGATGACCGATGACCAGGGGGAATACAAATACTTACAATCACAATAGGTACACTATGAACGTACCGACGACTGACTTCTTGAGGCTTCCAAGGCAGTTCAACTTCGAACCCGGTCTGTGGTATACCCAACGCTACGTTGCTTAATTGTTGATCCCAGGTCACAGCTGACAGCAGGTCAGCCGATGTCGAATGTCGAATAGAATGAATTGGTCTTTCTCGGGCTCTACATACATGGCACATTTCACATGACACAAAGAAAACCTATGATGTATGAGGAATGGACACAACAAGCAACTGAGCACAGAAGTAAGACAAATTACCCAGTTTTATACGAATCCAATCAACTTAACGACGTACGTCATACGTGAGACTGGCGGCGGTTTCGGTGTAAATCCCTTTGTCACTTTTGTATCCGACTGTATTGCAGTGCAGGATATAAGATGTGCTGCAACCAGGACGACGATGACGACGGAGAGAGAATCAAAATCAAATCAGGATGACAAGTAGGATTTCCTGCTCCTCCTGTGTTCCTCCAAATCCAATCCAAACCCCAAACCCCAATTCATATGGGCTTTCGCTTTCACCCAACTTTCCCTCGAGCCGAGCCCAACCACGCAAGCCATGCACATGTACGAAGCATTAGCATAGGAAGTACAAACCATCAGGTGATCAAGCTGATGATGCCGTCTAGCCAGTAGTGTGTCGTAGAACACAACACATACATACGATACGACGGGGAAATCAGAGAGATGAGAATGCGATTTTGGCTTGTATTAGCTTACACTTACCGAGGGTAAGTAAAAAACAACAGTAGAAAATCGTTTCTCTGCTCTGGAAAAGTATCTGTCCTGTCAGATATGATAAGCTTGAGCTTTTGAGATTTGAGACTCAAAACGGCCACTGGAGTGGTCGTGTAGAGAAAGTAGTGCAAGCCGCCTCTAATTTGTACTTCGGCTTTTGCTTGGGCTTTTGCTTGCTTAAGTCAACACGAGCGAACCAAATGTCGAATAATAGTAAAAGAGCAATATGTCGAAGCACGCCATAAGAGCTAACCGAATTAAAGCTGACGCCAAAAGGGCTAAAAACATATTAACTACGAGCTACCAACGAGCTACGCTGAAATGAAACCTAAGGAATAATAAGAAGACCTAAACGAATAAGAGCTAAAGTAAAAGGAGCCGCGATGTAATACGATAACTGCATAATTTGGACTAAAAATGACGGAAAAATATGGGAGTAGAATGAATTGTTGTTGTAATGCATTTCTCCACTGTCATACCCACAACGGACGGACTCACAAAGAGTTTCCATCAAAAAATGCACCAATAATGCAAAATTATGGAAGTGACGAAAGTATTGCGTTTGCGGATGTTATGTAGCAATATAGCATATCCAATAATGCATTAACATTGTATGAAATGAAGCTTTAAATCCGCATCTTTAGAAAAATTTATACTAGACACAATATTCTCCTCAGTACATTAGTCGACATACATTACAAGCACTTCTGATACTTTTAAAACAATAGTAATTCATTTCATTCGTCCAACCCCATTAATGCAGGTAGCACTTATTACACCATAGCTATCTTTATTTTAACCCATATAATATTTTAGCTCTTATAAATCCTTAGCTCTTTATATTTTAGCTCTTAAATTCAGACCTTTTGACGTTAGCTCTTATTCGGTTTGCTAATAGCATAATGGAAGGTAATCTGTTTGTGAGGCTAGGTCAGGTTCAAAAGCTTCACCGAAATCAGAAATGCTCAAATTTCCAAGAAAAATTAGCTGGGGGTATTTTATACTAACCTAACCATAATGAAATAAAATACCACACTATTATGTAATTTGTAAGCGAGATTCATTTTTCAAAACGTTTTAGAGTTGTGATTCTTAAGCTGCAATGAAATAAATGGAATTTAGCTCAAAACACGACCATGAAGAAATAACGAATTTTTATACGGAGGATATAAATTTTGAAGGAATATTCATTCTAGAACCTTTAAAAAACGGATAAATTTGCAAAATTTTTAATTTCAACTCAGGTGTTGTTGTAATGAATTTAAAGCGTCTAAGTGTAAAGAAACATGTTCAAAGCTTAACTATTATTAGACTATTTGGATCTGTTAATTTAAGATTTGCACTACATGTAGAATCTAACACCACATTTAGCTGGAACAAAAGAAGGAGTTTGAACATAGTCTAATATATCCTTGTGTATTTAGCACACTCGTATTTTGTCAAGCCTCAGAAAATATCCGTACATAGGTTTTCCACCAGGCTCCTGAACTAGATTCCGCATTCCCAGATCCTAACCCCGATGAAGGCTCAGCGGTACCTTTCCAATTACTCTGTTTAGAACATTACAGAAAACTGTACAGAGTAGAAGCTTGCAATTCGGATACTCAATTCCCAAATCGAGTAATCTGAGCTATTGTATTGTAGTACATACATGCCGAGATTGAGTCCAGCTTTGAAATTAAATTAATTCCTAGTCGACGTTTCTAAAGTAGTCAATCCGCAGGTAGATCCAGGTAAAGTGGAGTTCATGCAATAATAAAGAGTGGCATAAATACGAAATGATGGGAAAGTTAATTTCTCTCCCAGGGAAAAGGAAGTCAAGGCAACAGAGAGAGTTGGATCATGGATCTATTTCTTCTGCTCTGCTCTTCTTGTTTTCTCCTTTCTCCCTTGCAGCACCAGTAACCTAGCAATACCTTTGTGCACGGAAAGTACCTTTTCCGTTTGAGAGGCGTAGGATAGGAAGTAGAAGCTTCCTTGTGCGTTAGCAGAGCCACCGGAGTCGGTGCTATTTCGCAAATCGGCGCACACGATTTGGTCACCCTCTACGTCCTAGATATACCTGCATGCATAGCTGACACACGCACAATAGACGGCAGGGTTTAGCAACTTCTGCCCAGCAGCGTACAGTAGAGCGAATAGCGGTGATTGGTGGTACATGTGAGCTAAGACCATTATTTGATATAATAATACCCTATAAAGCGTACATACGGCAGGAAAAGGGCAGCAGGTTAGGATTCATTCTAGTAGTGTCCAAGGTTCAGGGCAGGACTTCTACGTAAATCCGTCTAAATTTTAAACGAAAGAACTGCAGTCAATTTACGAAAAAAAAAAAAAAAGTTGAAATATTGGGGTAGCGAAAATTATAGAAAATGAGCAAACGCGCAGCAAAGTATCGAATCAGACTATTGATAGTCAAAATTTGAAAGTAAATGCATAGAATTATGCAAACAACTCCAAAGTTGACCAATAATTTCCAAATCGATTTATTGATTTAAATACTTCTAAATGCTCACTCCAACCTATAATTTTTCAATTTTAAAAGGTATTTTGGGCACTGAAAGTATGTTGATTCGTTGAATGTGGAGGCATTTGCATGCATTGCTTAGCTGTAAAAATAAAAATTGAACATCTTCAACTACTAATCGACCTGAACTTGATGATGCGGCGATGCTGGTGCGATGCGATACGAAATAAGTGCGGAATCATGGACGAGGAATGAGAATGAATTAAGCACACTATTGAATATTTCCTAATTCCAAGTATAAAGTAGCGTAATTTCAGTCGCGGGTCAATAGAAAATTCATTTTGACTAGTCTAAATATTTCGGTTAAATCAATACAATAATTTAATTTGTTTTGTCAGACTACGTGTCAAATGTGTATGCCCCTTGTTCGAATTCACAATGTCAGTTTGTGGCCCGTGCCATGAAACCTTAAGCAGGCCAGTCCTGTTCATGTTCGTCGTACTACTGTGTTGGTTGGGTAACATGTAGCGTGCAAAAAGAGGATTGCATTGCATATTGCATTGACAACGGGGATCTGCGAGACGAGCCAGCAGCAGGTTTTCAAAAATTATTCTTGGGCCAGTCTACTACCACACTCCTCTCAAGCTAGTCAGCAAGCAAGCAGGACTTCAGGTTCAACAGGCTGTATAATTAGTCTCTCTAAATAATTGTGCTTAGTGCACCCTCCTACGCTCGACAATTTACTCGTGAGCTCAAGCGTCACACACGTACAACAAAGTCTCAGGTAGCAGCATAGTAGACACAACAGATCAAGAGAAATCCGTCTGTGCACATCTGTCTGAGATCATCAAGTCAAGTTTTGGTTTTAATTTTTTTTAATTTTAGTGACGAAATGGGTGAAACGTCGAGGCTAGTTTCCGAAGGAGAATTTGAAGAACTAAAGAATCGTCTCAAGCTTATTTTTGATGCGGATCCAGAACAGTATCAAAATGACTATGCGCTCAAAAGGTACTAATTTGCTGCACATTTCATCTCATTCTCATTTGAAGATTAGTGTATTCTCTAATCTCTAATTGACTATAAATAGTCCTAAAATAAATCTCCACATTTCTTTCACAGATACCTTCGGGCTTTCAAGACGGTGGACTTAGCCTTCCAGGTGAGTTTTATCTTCAGTTTCCACGATAAATGAAACATACATTTCCTTCCTTCTCTGGATTACAGATTAAGTCAATGAAATCTAAGTTTAGGATTAGGATCGATATCCATGTGGCATACCAGTCTTGCTTTTGCTTTTATACACATATCTCATATCCCCGTACCAAACCAAATCACACACTCGGATGCTTTCTCATCGGTCCATTTGATATTGGCCTTTATCGACTTTTGATGCAATTACAGTAGTTGAAGTTGATTGAGGAAATTGGAGATGATGGAGAATACTAGCAATTAGCGGATGTAGTCACGGCTAAGTTGTGAATGCGTTAGACTAGTCACTGTCACGTGTCATATATTGTGCTTATACATACCTAGCTAGTTTACTGTACCTCGCTGAGGCACTGCCGCTTGTTGCAATATTAGATTCAAGCATTAAAATACACTATAAATAGAAGGGGTAACCTGTCTTTCAATAACTTATACACATCTGAATATCATTAGCATTACCTTTCGCATTAACTCAGGGTATATCATTAACTGCACTACTACACATCCCACGCGGAATATACCTGTTCTACATGTTGGTTTACTACTCCTACTAGGTTCTACGAACATGCCAAAAGCCAATGCTCATATATGTGGAACCCAAGGAAAACCAGAAAATAAAAATATATACTGCTGCTAACTCACTTCTCAGTTCTGCCGCATTTTTCAGTCTACGATTTACGATGTAATTATAATCGTAAAATCAAGAAAGGCAATATCAGTGCATAGATTAGATAGGATCAAGGAGCAGGAGCGCGCCATGCTAAGTACATGTACCATGCAATACGCTAGCATTATTCAGAGCTTCCAGGCAAGAAATCTTTTCAGCTGTTGAAAAGTAGCCTTGTATGCGATAAAACATCGATGCCAAAATGCAAAAGCATCCTGCTCCCTGCCACAAACTAGTGTACTAGATTCATATTCTCGATTCATATTGAAATACCTATATGTATATTGATCAATCAATAGCTACAGTGAAGAATTTATCTGAAATCTTGCACTTGCATTTCAGCAACACAGCAAAAATATTTGCGTTTGGAAAGTTTTCTTTAAGATTTTAGAATATTGCTGCTATGTTCGTATATTTGGTTGCTATTAACCCTATTCTTGGCCTTAAGTGTGGTGAAAACTTAAGCACAAATCGTTCGTTTTGGTTCGAACGATACGAGTTTAGTCAATTTAAAATTCGCCCACACTACCCACTACCTATTCCACTGACTCTTTTATTTTCCTAAAAATTGTGAATTCCATATCTATTGTTCTTGTTCTATTGTTTTAGCATCCAATTTTTTCGGCTAGATTGCGCTACATCGTGCTTATTGATTTCAAACATTTCTTTCTCTTTCTTTCTGTCTGTAGTTTTGTTGTTTATCTCATTTCTCATATTTCATTTCAGTAATGATATTCGCATCCAGCGCATACCTTTTAGGTACAAAGCATTGTTCTACTTTTTGTACCCACTCAGGCAGGAATTAAGAACAATTCGAATTTGAAATAAAAGGAAATATTCCAGCTCGTTCCTAAGTGTTTGAGTTTAAATTTAGATTGCAATTCGTGGTTTAAGAATCGAACACTGTATTTGTCTTTAAGTTACAATATGTACAATATACCAGCCGTAAGCCCTACTGTAGCATTTCAAATATTTTTTTGCCGCAGCAACTTCTCAAAACAAATAAATGGAGAAAAGAGTACGGAATCGAGTCCCTCACGGAGGATAATGAAATAATTCGGAATCACTTGGAGACCAAGAAAGCCATGGTTTTGAAACATCGGGATATGGAAGGACGCCCAGTTATTTACATTCCTGCCAAATTCCACAATGTGAACGACAGGGATATTGACCAACTGACCAAGTTCATAGTCTACTGCCTTGTAAGAACAAATATAAATTCTCATACATATACGTACCTAAAATATATATTCCATATTTTAATATTTTCAGGAACAAGCATGTAAAAAATGTTTCGAGGAAGTTGCGGACAATCTCTGCATCGTATTTGATCTGAATAATTTTGGACTCAGTTCGATGGACTATCAAATGATTAAGAATCTGATCTGGCTCCTCTCTCGTCACTATCCCGAACGTCTGGGAGTCTGCGTTGTGTACAATGCTCCTGGGATTTTCCAAGGATGCTGGGGAGTCATCAAGGGATGGTACGGAAACACTTGTTTGTACGAGCAAATCGCTTATCCGAATTTATTTATTTACAGAAGAATACTCTTGATGTTTCAGGCTGGACGAGAATACTGTGAGCAAGGTCGTTTTCGTCTCCTCAGAAACTGAATTATGCAAGTACATAATTCCGGATATCCTCCCGGATATATAATTCTGGAACCTAAGGCAGCCATCTCAAAACCATAAAAGCAGCTTCTACAGATACGTTTTCCATCTACCACAAGATACCCGGTACAAGCATCCTCGTAGGCCGGTTACCCGAGCACTGTATGCAGTATTCCATATAACATTCCCAGTAGCTTGAAGAGCTGAAGCCGACCGACTGCTTCCTATTAATACAAAAATCAATTTAATAACTAAAAATATCTCAGTTCTTGAAAAAATGCTAAAGTTATTTTCCAGCTAAGCTGCTACAGATTACATTTAGTATCTACATCAAACGGGCGGAAATAAGCATGTCCGTCCGTATGTGCATTGTCCTTAATGTTAATGCTAATGCATATTCAATCTTCAGTTCAGCTCATTTGTTCAACTGCTTCACTGGGTAATAAAACGCAATTTGCCCGAATATGCCGAGGGTCGGTTCTTCAAATTATTGGGATTGACAGGATCACGAGAAAATGATCTTGATCAGAAATGAAAAATTTAAGCCCATAAGATCACAAGATCAGGCAAAAGGCAAAATCACGAAAATTTTCAAGATCAAGATCAAGATCACAAAATCAACAAATTGGGCTCAAAGATCATGTGATCTAAAATCTTGATTTTTGATGCTTTTATGGCGGAAAGATCGTAAATCAAGATCATTGGGCCGCCTAAGATCAAGATCCACAGATCAAGATCAGAATTCTATTTCAAGATCAAGATCCCAAAATTAATATCATTTTACAGTCGTAATCGCGATCTTAAGATCAGTGATCTTCAAGATAGCCAAGTCAAAAATATTTTGAAGAACAGTTTTGGAGTTTTTAGCACAATTCTTGAGTTTCTTTCTTTCTTCAGTATAATAGGCCCGCCGCGCCGGCCCGCTATTTAATTTTACTTCTAACATCTTTCATACTAGTATGTAACATTATATGTATGTATTTGGGTTAGGATCGGAAGCGGAGCTTCATTTGTAGAAGACTCCATCTGGTTTGTTTCAAACTAAGATTAAGTATAATACAGAATATTATTTACAGATTCTGAAACTATGTATTAGATCTCAAATATAGCGTCCTTTCAATATGTATGTAGTATGTGAAATAGAAATATGTAGATTGGAATAGGACAACTAAACATTCCACGGATCTAAATTCGAAGTCTGATCTGAAGTCTATTCCGATTTTGGACCCCAATTATCTACATATCCACCGCACCACAAATTACGAAAGAACAACATCTGCTAACGAAACCGGTGATAGTACCGTGTAACAAGTAAAAGCTGAACACCCGTCTTCATGAAAGTATTACTATGTGTATAAACGCTTCTTAATGAGAACTGGGTTGAATACAGTATTAGGGAACACGTGGTAACCACCCATGGAGAAAGTTACATGCAACCACCCGATTTCCTGATTTTCGCAAAAGGCATGAGACTAACGTAAGCCTAACCTAACCAGAATTTATCTAAACGGTTTTCGAGCGTTCCGCATAGCCTAACCTAACCCAGAAGATCAAAAAGAATTAGCGAAATCCGGAAACCGGGTGGTACCATGTAACTTTCTCCAGGGGTAGTTACCGCGTGTTCCCTAATTCTGTATTCAACCGAGAACTGAACACATTCGAGACGTCCTTCCCTATTTTTCATGTTACTGTAAATATGTAAATGTATAAGCATAGGCATAATCCTTCCCGGTAAATCGATGTAAACCAAATAGTTGTGTATCTGTGCAGACAAAGATTGTCGGTATTGTTGTATTGTGCTGATTTAAAAGTTGACCCTGATGCTGTCTTCGTATACCACTCCTGGGAAAGGAGGCGTCAGCAAATAGGTAAAATGTAAAGATATACAAAATTGTGAGTATATGCTTTATCTGTATAAGGTACAAAATTGATAGATACGGTAGAGTCCTGATCAATGATCATTGATCAAGTGTTGATCTGATCATGTGTTGATGGACAACTATGTTCTTAATTGTATTGTTGGATACACTAATTTCTATCATACGTATTATTGCGATTAACTTTCTTCGTGGCCCCTATGTGGTACGGTATTGCTGCAGTCGATCCATCCGAAAGGCAAGGAAGCCTATGTGA
>JAQFXZ010000761.1:0-15798 GCA_034694025.1 Ceratophysella scotica | reverse complement strand
GAGGTCATTAAGGCGGTCAAAATAAATTTGAAAGACTTAAAATTACCATAATTAGTTGATTTGTGCAAACCAATAAAATTGAATAGAACGAGAGAAATAAATAAAATTATGTGAAACAAATAAGTTTGTACTCGGGTAAAAAACTTTGTATAAACTAATCTATCAACAAAACTAAATATTGGATGCTCCGGCAGGCACGCGCGCGCTCGTGCCCGAGACCCATGTGGCGCCACGCGCCACATGCAAGGCTGAGCGGAGCTCAGCGCTTGTTTTGTAAAATATTTCCACAATTTAGCAGCTATGGAGTACCATATTTCTGATAAAAATTTCAGAACCTTTTGTCAAGCAGTGAGGACGAAATAAAATATTTTGCAATTTACTGAAAAGCAATTTGCTTTCTTGTCATTAAAAATACGTTTAAATGGAAATAGCTAAACTTCAATTCATGAAACTAAATTCAACAGAAAAATGAGAGAAATATTTAAAAGAGAAAGTAAAAAAGCCTGAAAAAGTGAAAAAAACAATTTTAACTAGAATTGTAATAGAAGCTTTTTACATAAACATTTTTGCCCAATTTTTTGCTGCATTTCTACTGATTACTTTAGCTGTGGTGAAAGTTTCAGCCAAATCCAATCATTTTTTTTATTCTGCAGCTTTTCAAAAATGGCTCAAAATTATTGAAACAACCCTTGCAAAGGGTTAACACTCATAAATCCCTATAAATTGTTAAGGAAATGTCAAAAGCCAAATTATTCGTTTAACCTGATTTTATAAGACATTTGCGAGTAATCGTAAAAACGGACAATAACCTGGCATTAGTGATCCGTGTCACACTGAAAATGGACTGACGCAAAAAATGTACCGGAAAGTACGAACTACACGTTACATGCTCGAATGACAAGAGTTTCTATATGTACGTGACAATGCACTTGAAACTGTGCCTTATACCCGTTTTTCTTTCTCAATGCCGTGAAATCCGAGTCGAATGCAATAGTAAATGCAAATCATGTAAAGAGAAAAGAGAAAGTTGGGAGAAAACGTCTCGTCTGACTGTACCATTGTACAACCAACAATAGTGCATTCACGGATCGCTAATCTACCCCGACAATAAACGAATTTCTCAGTTCTCGGCGTTTGAACTTTACTTTCACTTGACTGTGCAGCTCTGCATAATGAGAATATTTCAGTAAACTACCCTCATTCCTTGCTTATCCGGCTCAATGACCCGAATTAAACTTGACGTAAACCTACGATCAATCCATTTCCCTACTAGCTAGTACTCTTCAGAAAATTGAACTGTACGTACAGAACAGTCAAGAAACGCGACATCAAAAAGCCCTGCACAAGATACACGATATACGATACACGATACATCAAAAAGTGGCATCATTCAAATAGTATATCAAAAATACTTTTTCGCCGGGGTGACTCAGATTGCATTTGATCTCTGTTCGATACGAGTGGCAAGAAAAATGATGAACAGAAGTGCTATTTTCCGATTGCAACGTCATTTAATGCAAAGAGCATGGAAGCGACTAGCTGAGCTGAGACGTCTCCACAGTCCACAGTACACAGTAGTGCCTGTTTAATTTAATGCTGTTTGCATGCAGGGGCCTCCTTATGCGCAAATACTATATGGCTCTCTTTGGGTTTTAATTTTTTGGTAAGGAACTCTGCAACAAATACGAGTATTAAAAATGAGACCCGCGAATGCAACTTTCACGTCTAAATGCCGTATTTACTATTTTATTACATTTTTTTTGCATGAAGTGGCCTCCATATCTATAAATAGCACATGAACTTCTTTAGGCTTCTTTCTATACTAATCAATAGAGACTCTGCCACGAATATTTCAAAATATTCCTTTGAATTAAGAATACAAGCACGAATTTTAAGATAATTTGACATTGTAGGAAAAAGAATGGAATTTTTTAAAAATAAATAAAACATGAAGCGCGATACCAGCGCTAGACGTATAGTTTTATGGGCTTACAATTAAACGGACCTAAAAAACTCCCTTTTTCGCCTATTTTTTGCTAAAAACTCTATAGATTAAAATGCTTTAGAGATCAATTTTGGTTTAAAAAAATGGGTCCAAAAAAGGAAAATAATGGATGGTTTTAGTAAGAGTCATCATTTTTAGCAAAAAAAAAAGAGGCGAAAAAGGGAATTTTTTACGGTGACTTTAAGTCGTTTCATGCTATCGCTATTTTTCAGTTGTTTTGTTGCTGAAATTGAATAGCGTCAATTAATAACATGTCTTCAATTTAGTGTTTTCTTTGTTTGAAAACATGATCTTCGATGCGCTAAGCTTTCAGGCGTCACGTGCTTCTATTGGCTGCAAGCCAGAAGCGAATTAAAGCCTGAGACCATGTTGTGAAGCTGTAAAGTGCGTAAATATGCTCAAGTGCAAGTCCTAAATTGGGCGTTAACTGTTTCTTTTGTCGATTAAAGATCAACAATCGACGGAGCGAGCCCGGAGGTCGGAGAACACAATGGATTGACACTTGATACATTCACAAAGTAAGCCGACTAGACTTTCCTCAAGAAGTCTGATGGAGAGAGAAGCGGGCTTACGCCAAGTACTTGACTACCAGCTTCCCAAGACTCTGACACAGCCTGGCCACCCTCATCTCCCACCGTTTGTTCCCACTCTTCTCCTCCAACTGTCTCTCAAAAGTCAGGCAACGGAAGGAGAAAGCAGAGCCAGACTGACAAATCAGAAAATGAGTCCATCAACTACAATACACGTTAGAGTAATCCAGTTACGAGGAATACAAAAGACTCGACCAAAGAGATATTTTGAACTTAAATGTCACAAAAGAAGACTGGACGGATTCCCGGAATAGAGCCACCAGCTTATGAAACGGTCACAACTGAAATTCACTCCGAAACGACAAACGCACCTACTCCTCCAGCTTCCGCTACCATAAATCACCAACCCAACCCAATTTGTAAGGAACTCTGGCATTCTCGGAGACTATTGTGGTTAAAATTCTATTTTTCGTTCCTAACCTAAGAATTACACTTAGTGCATATGAACAAACTTGATGTTGATTGATATGTGTCTATAATACGTCTGTGATGTTATTCTACAAAACCTAAAGAGAAAAAAAAACCGCTGGAGTAGTAGTTGTATGATTAACTCGTAGAGAACTTTTTGTCGGCTGTCGTAATACCAATTAAAATGTGCTATTATTGTAAGAGATGATCCTGGCCTGGAATCAGAATTAAATTCACAAAATACTTCCGCCACTCCAAAATACTTCAAATTAATGAGTTCCCGGACACAGGAAGAGGAGTTCAGGACAGGGTACATAAAAAGTAATTAATATTTTATTATCTTCATACAAGAGCCCTTCCTTGTCCTGCTGTGACAGTGTACAGCACGTTGAGGTTGGGACATTACATAAATATCATTATTATACATACATATCGAACATAAAACCCAGCCACGGAACTTCCTACACTAAACTTTACAAACTACATTCCAAATTCCAACTAAACAGGAGTATTCGGCTATTGTTCATAGTCATACGAGGGTTGTTTCAAAGGAAACCCGATTTTGGGAAATCCGTAAAACAGACTAAAATAAATGAATTGAGTTGAAACTTTCAACGTTCAAAGGATTTCAAGTGATACCTGAGTTACATTGCAGCAAACAATTGGATAGAATATTCATATAGACAGTTTTTAAAACAATTTTTGTCGAGTTTTATTTTCAGGCCAATTTTGCTGTTTCTCTTAATTTTTTCCCTCATTTTTCTTTTTCATTACAGTAATTGTAGATTTTTAGCGAAAAACATGATTGTCCTTGTCCATATCGGCTCAACCGTGGTTTTTGGCGAAAAATATGCACAGGCAAAGATTTTGACTTTTAATTTTTTATGAAAAACGCCATGTTCGTCTAAAATTGTAATCAGAACTGTATTTATCGATATTTTCATCCAATTGATTGCTGCAACGAAACATGCTTATTACTTCACCTGTGGTGAAAGTTTCATCCCAATTCACTGATTATTGCTTGTTTCACAGCTTTTCCAAAAACGGTCCAAACTTTAAAAAACAACCCTCGTACATGCCCTTTGTTCTAAATTCCTTTCACGAAATGCATGTGGATGAGGTGGAATGTAGAGCACTGAGTCGTTGAGAAAGGAGGTCATAATATGGAGACAGTATTTATTACCGCGCCGGATATTTGGCAGCACCGTAATTGGTAGGAGGCGGCGTAAAGGCAGATTCAGAACTAATTAGTTTGTAGTTGATATCTTTTTGCAATGTTGGAAGCATTGCACCTCGTGAGGCGTGTGATACGATCGGAAAGCATTTTAAATTCGAGTTTCGTTTTACACAGAAAAGCTGTTTGAATAAATTGATCGCGGTACTCAATAGGTTAGGGTTAAGAATCCTTATTTTTAAAATTTCAAATCTTTGATTGCTTGTGGAAGGTCAGGTAATTTAATATCTTTGATTTGTTGAGTTAGGTTCATGTTCTTCACGGCACTTACAGCTCTGGCAGGAGCGGCTGACAGACCCGCCTTGTTATAATCAAATATACAAGAAAAATGTTCAGGGTTAGTTCGGATTTTAGAATCAGATAGAATTATGCAATCTTTGGATCAAACGGAACTTACCTCCTGCCGCTCTAGCTTGTTTTGCTCGTCGATTCGAGTGAAGATCTCCGTTATGTTCGTCTCCAGCACCATCCCACCCATAACAAGCTCGTTCAGGATATAGTGAACCTACGTCCATAGAAATGAATGGGTTAGACTTCTTTTGTCCGTTCTAAAATGCATTTTAGCACACGCTACTTTTGTCTGCCTCGTGTTCGCACTTCGTAGATATTCAGCCCGACGGAGCGAACGCGTTTGTCCTGTGTTGAAATCCACTTTTTGTTTGGCGCATAAATGACTAATAATGCTTCAATGCTCATGAGTTGAGAAAGAATGCTATGCACTAAAAAGTAACTAAATATGCAATAGACAATAAAAATGCCAAGATAAGCACTAAAATATGCAAAAAACACGATTTTTTACTCAAAAATTCATATTTGAATTTCTAAAAACTAAATTTTTGTTATAAATTCCATTCAAAAAACTTAAAATATGTAAGAATTTTTGAGAAACCTTACATTTAAAGCAAATCACGAATATTTTGGACTTTTACAATCTAGGCTTTACCGAAAACTAGAATCTTGCAAAAATTCTGAATAAAAATCGAATAAATTAATAAAAAAATTACCTCCAAAAGTGTCGGAATATGCAGTTCAGAGCAAATATGTGCTCTAAATATATACGCTATATATAATATGCCTAACGGTAAAAAAAGTAATTGTCCTTTAGGTTAGGCTACGTCGTTGTCGCTTTTTGATTGCTTTGACCTTTTTAGCCCATACTCGTTTTGGCCCTTATGACATGGAAGCCTTCCCACTTGGGCAACTCCTGTTTCGGCGAATAAATGTTGTCTGTACAGATTTTGGCGAGCAAGAGACGCCGGCGGACAGCTGACAACTGACAACAAAGAAAGCGACACGAAAAACTGCAACACACAACACACCAAAAACCGCTACACCGTTTGGGCTATTTTAGCCTAGCTTATGTTAGGTTGAAACCCAAGCTAAGGAGTGTTAAGGTTTTTGGTGTCGCGGTTTTTCACTGCTATCGCTCTCAAAACACGAAGCGGGGCAAAAAACAAGCATGTTGAGGCGGGCAAAAGGCGTGCAATGTCGGGCAGCAGAATTTTGGCAATCATAAAAAAAAGCCTTGGAAATGACATAAAAAAAGGAACTTTTCCTAGTTCGCAAACTACATTGACTGCTACTGGTTCCCTTTGTTCTGCACACTTATTTTGGAGTATCAGAAATAAACTAAAAAGTAGTGGGGCATGGGACCAATGGAAATGACAAGTCATATTTTCCTCTCCATATCCTTCCTCTACCACGACAAGGCACCCCCACGTAATCAAGGGCATGGTGCCTAGTTGCTAGAATTGCATACTTTTTTTGTAGGACTTCCCAGCTAAGTGACAGTAGAATAGAAAACTCCAACTTTCCCTTTAGGCCTTGTTAGGAGTTACGAGGAAACTTCATGCCATGCATGTCAAATTAAGTAGCAAATGTAGCGTGCAAATGTAAAAGTTTAACACTATTGTACCACTCAAGTCTAAAAAATGAAACATGCAGAGAAACAAACTTATGCTTTGAGAAACATTACTTGTAACCACATAACTGGAAATGGAAGTGGATGCTATTACATCACTGCCCACCTTGCCTTTAACGTACAGTAAAGGCAACTGTTACGCAAATCATTATTGCTTATGCAAACTATCCATCTCATTTGGGGCCTCATTCATTCCTCGCTCTTTCTCCGAATCCTGGAATTGATTCTAGGTATTTTGAGTTTCGCAATATAGGCAACCTGCACGCGAGTTTCCTCGTTTTTTTCCATGACGTCACTACACAGTTTCCCCTATCCAAAAGTGAACTTCGTTTCACTCCTCGATTGTCGCTAAACGAATAAACCTAGAAAATTCTAGTTAACATTTTCGAAATCAGCGTTAAATTTTGCGTAATATCGCATACAGAGATATTTTCTGAAAAATTGTTTGAAGTATAAAATTAACATTTTTCGCCAGAATGTTTTCCCATTCTCACACGTGTTGTTTCGGGTTGGCTCTCAGCTTCAGCAATCCATTTACCTACAAAAAATTCCACCCCACACAGTTGCACGAGACTTTGTCGCATGCCGATCGCAGCGCTACTCCGGCGTTCTTGTTGCCTATACGAGTCCACGTGGAAGATGTTCTTGAGTTTACCGAGTTTACCATAGAACACGAGCGCGAAAGTCATTGCGTAGTGTTAAAACTTGGTGCGCATTCTCGACGGAGGAGTTTCATAGATTACGAGGACGAGGAACCGTACGAATGTTCTTTTCGTATAGTTCCTAAGATAATTCAATTTAAAAAAAAAAAAAAATTAAACAAAATTAAACCGGAGGAGGTCAATTTCAAGTGTGAAGTGATTAGTTGCAGATATCTAACGTGATTCTTAAACAGCTGGAGCCCCAGCACGACTATTGCACGCGTGCGCAAAGAGAATCTAGTACCAAGTCCATAGTGAAGTTTGAAGTTGGATAACGAGGGTTGTTTCATTAATTTTGAGAATTTTATTCTGTAAAACCAAAAGAATTCAATGAATTGAGCTGAAACTTTTACCACATTTAACATGTGCAGTTTTTATAACAATTTTACTCGAAAATGCCCATTTTTTTTAAACCAATTTCCTTTTACTTTCTCTTTCAATTTTTTCTGATTTTTTTTTGCATCACAGTAAGTAATCGTTGATGGGCTACCGTCAAGACAATACAAGTCCTAGAATATGATTAAATTTTTATAAATTTAAGTCTAGACATTTCTATTTTACAGTTTTTAAAATAAATAGCAGAAGAAAAATCGCTTCTGGGTAAATCAGAAAATAATTCATTTCTTCTGTCCTGCTCGGAAAAATCTCTTCAAACATTTACAACAAACATGGTAGTCCACATCTGATCAGTGTATAAAAAAAACGAAAAATATGCAGAGGAAATTTTTTTGATGAAGCTTGTTTTAAAAAAGGCTATGCCAACAAAAATAGCAATAAAAACTGTGCATGTGGATATTTTTACCTATTTTTTGGCCGACATGTAACTTGGGTATTGGTTGAAATGTGGTGAAAGCGTTAGCTCAATTCATTCAATTTTTTCCGCTTTACAGTTATAAAAAAGTCTTAAAATTAGTGGAACAACCCACGTAACAACTCATAAAATAATTTCGAAAGATTACCTTATCTACATGAAAGATGAGGTCTAATTCGCACACATTTTCAAAACACTTGTCAAGTGTTTCCACGAAGACTTGAATAAGATCTAGTATTCCCAACTCCGACTCGGAAGAATCCACACAAAATACAAAGTAGAGAGTTGCGTAGTGCCTGTATATTAGCTTGTAATCCGCACCCCCGATCAGGCTGTGAAGAAAAATGATGGAAATCAAACATCATGACATGACATGTCCCACTCGTTCACAGTATTATTGCAATAGAAGAACGTACCTTCCACCTTCCAAGAAATTACACACATTATCATCTCTCCTTGATACTAAATGGAATGTTTCTTTAACAATTTGCTGCTGCATCTCCTCATCCTGCAAATAGAAGAATGCTGTGAGATTGTCTTGACTAAATCAAAAATACGGACAAGCTTTGTTGTTATAGACAACTAGTAGCTTACGATATGAACGTAGAACTTGGTTAGCCTTGGTTTCCCATGATTGTTGAACACTAGGATTGCCTTGATCATTCTGGATTCTGGATGTGTTGAACTGCGGGTATCCGAAAATGAGAAATCCTGGAAATGAAAGAAAAAACATTTATTCTACTCGTATAACTGCTCAAAACCGGTTAAATTCCGTCCATACTTGAAAATTACTAGATAGTTCAATGATCAAATAGTATTCTATTTGGAAGCTGGCTTATGATCGTCTGTTTAGTTAGTAATATGATTGACCACTTTGTTCAATTATGGATCAAGTCAGTAAAACCATAAACAAAGACCTTTTTAATGTGTAATGACTGATTTGTCAATCATCAATACGAAACTATTTACTGCTTTGTACTTGAAACAAGATCTAAATAGTACTTCTTCCTATGAATAGCTCTTTCAAATTCGATTGAAAGCCAATTTAGATTAGAATCAAGCTTGAGGAATTCTTCAATTTAGATTTTAAAGTCTTGAGTAAGTAATTGAAGTTTTAAGATCCTAGCCGCGTTTTGAAAGCCGTTCTGACCTCCGATTTTACACAGATTTTAAAAATTATTACAACTAACGGAAAGCCCTCGCAATCTTCGATCGGTCGATCGGAAGTTCATAATATTTAATACTAAGTACTATCATGTATCAATCAACAATGAACAAGAAAATAATTCATTGCTCAAACTTACTCTTTTTGTGTTTATTTGCCGACTTACTTATTGTTATTTTATCCGGTGCGCGCGCAGTGTGTTGTTAACTACTAACTAAACTCACGCCACGACGATATTTAAGGATTTAACGCAAAATCACGATCCAGTTTAAATTGATTGAGACCTTTGGTGCAAAATTCAAGTTCTACTTGACGGCGACTACGGATGACGATACGGAATGCTGTTGGTCACCGGTGGCTGACAGATGATACTAACATAGATCGATATGATGTCCCTTGATTTCGATTTGTTGTTCGTAATCCCTGATGCACACTAATTGATGATTGACAGTTGAAACTTGATATTTACTTGATGCTTTGCTTATTTGTTAGCGGAACGCTAATAACCACTATTTTTCGCTACTTTTGACTCTGCACTTGATAGTCCAGTTTGAATTGTGACGCCAAGAACGGCTTAAACTTCCATCTGTCAGTGTACAATATCTTGAGCAGGAATTCATTTCACTACACACACACACACCCTAAATAATTCGTGATTTGCTCTGCTGCAGGCTACAGGCTACAGTCAGGATCTTCTTTCTAAATAACCAGATTGTGCGCCATCGGATTATGAAAGATTAGTTGGGAATAGTGATTTGATTACTAAATGAAAGATGATATCTTAATCTCAATGCAACAGTTGAATGCTCATGCTAAATGATCTGCAATCGTGTACATCTCGTTTCACAATAGGTTTATTTGAGGCACAATGGAATTGTTTCAGTCATTTCGAGTCAAATTTTAAACATCTCAACACGTCTGAATAAATATTGTACAATTAATGGCATTTCGAAACATTACTCCATACACGATTAGAATAGACTAAATATAATATTTAACTTGGCTAAAAACTTGATTTACAAAGGAGAAAATATTTACATACATTTGAGGGCGTTTTGTAGGATTATATTTTGTTCAGTTTAGTCTCCGTTTATTTTATTGTACATTTGACATTACGAATAGCTATCTTGGATAGATGCTTTTTTTGCAATTACGATCGTAATCAACTTTTCGATAGTATACAGTAGAATATTGTCAAGTTCATAGTTTAGAAGTTTAAATACAATGTAGTATTCATATGAAATTTTGGATTACGTATTTCGGGTTTCACAAAATATTTCCAGTGTAGTCGATAGTCGATTTACGTATACTTAAATGTGTTATGTGTCAGTTTATGGTTAAGAATGAGCGGCATCAGCTGCTTCTTAATACTTTCATTTACAGCTGCATGGTATATTCAGAAGAACAAAGTAGAAGAAATTATGGCTAAGTAAGAGCTTCATTAAATTGAGATAAAAATGGTTGCATGTTGCATTACGACTGCTGAACCACCGTGGTAACCAACTGCTTGAAAGCTGCTCCCACGTCGAAACAAATGTGTCTCACCTTCTGAACAATTTCTGGTGAGGGTGAAACTGGGCGTCCCTTATTCGTAACTCCGCCTTCTGCGTTTCGCTGCCGAATAACAGCTTGAGCTGGAGTGGACTCAACTATTTGAAGAATTTCAAACTTCATTCGAAGAATTTGAAACAGTACTGATTCCAAGCTGCTCCTTACGTCTGGTCTTGACTCCTAATTAAAAGTATATTCAGGACATGGTATAGGTATCCTTAGCAATAAACATAAATGAATCAAAATGTGTACCCTTTGAAGTAGACTGTCCGCTATTTGATTGCCCTTCTCATAAATCCGGAGAGATGCCTCCTTGAGGCCCTCCAAGTCCATTCCATTGGCACATCCAATCAGAATTTTAATGTACTCCACGATTGCGCGTGTTGTTTCTTGGACGAGCTGGCTCTTGTCACTTAATTGCATTTGTCTCTTCTTCAAATGAGCTTCCATTAAAGCTGCACTGGGCTTAACCGGCAATCCCTGGAAAGTGACAAAGTGATTAGTGATGCCTGATGCCGTGTATAGTGCTCTTTCGGTATTCGTTTAGTAGCGAATATTCACGCTTGTAACCTTCGCCTGCTAGCTAGTGCTAAATAACTAAATATTGCTTAATTACCAGGGCTTGGCCAAATCATTTGATTTTGAAGATCCCGATTTTGGTCTATCCTGATTTAGATTAGATTAGATTAGATTTAGATTTAGATTAGAATCCTGATTTTTAAAATATGCGATTTGAACTGAAAAATCACAATTTTCAGCTGAATTGACGATATTAAATCATGATTTTACATCAAAAACATCCTTGATTTTGATTTGATAATTTAATTTTAGACGGCTAAAAGTGGCTTGATTATTATTTTGGGATTTTGAAGGCGAATTTTATGCGATTTTGGCCAATGATTTGCCCAGCCCTGCTTAATTATTCACCTAGTTAGCGAATAGCGATCAGCGGAGCGAATATTCGCCGATTTGGAAAATATTTGCCTAATATTAACCAATTTGGAGAATATTCGCTAACTATTCGGCTAATATTTGTCAATTTATTGACTCGAGAGGGAATTTTGTTGGCGAAATATAAGGAGAAATTCTCCTAATAGTTTCCTGGAGAATATTAAGCGAATATTAGGCGAATATATTCGTTCCTTCGCATTTTCCAGCAATTTTTCGCCGAATATTCGCAGTATCACTAAAAAATGATAAAAATAAAGAAGGAAATAGGCACAATTCCTCCAACTTCCAGCTTCCAGTTTACCTCAGGCTTCTCTCCTCTTGGTTCACAAAGGGAAACTGGCCGTGAAGGCCTGGCTTTGGTGACTTGGAGCTCCGAACCCAGACGAGTCCCATTATGTCCATTGACCAGATTAGGAACAGAGACGTGCAGTGTTGGATTTTCCGAATTATGACAATGTACTCCATTAGTTTTCAACTCCAAGTTCTCATTGATAATACTGCCAACCTTAGAAAACAGTTGGGAAAAATTAGCTACGATGTAAATCGAATAGCCCGTATACTATACCATTAGAAGAGTTATCTACGAAGAGTAATCAAATTGTACACTACAACAACACGACACAAGACAACACTGCAAAGGAGTAGATGACATGCTAAATGAATTCATTCAAAATCTTGCCTGTGACACGTTTGTAATTGCGAGACCTGATGAAGAGAGGAAAGTAGGTTGAGAATTTACAAATTGTGTCAGAACAATTGTCATTAATGGGACAAAGCGTGATTGAATTTAATTGAAGCAAACATTTAAGGCTGATGCCGTTTCGATCACATTGTTTTTAGTAATTGTAGAATAAACATTGGACCACGACTGTACCGATTTCGCTTACCATTCTCTGAAGAACCAGTATTTCCATTTTCATGTTCCGATTACTCTCTTCCAACTCCTGAATCTTTGCTTCTGATTCGCTGAGCTTCACAGCTAAAACACTATCTCCAACTTGAGCTACGTCACAGCTGGACATTGGCTTCAGATTGGAACTACTCAGCGAGGTTTCTTCCATTGCGGATCGCTGTCAGAGAATTTAGTTGATTAGAATTTGTGCACAATCGTATTGGAAATGTACGTGGAAAGAAGTACTTACCTGTTGAGCCAGAATAGTTTGCTGCTCAGTCAAAATTAAGTCCTCATCTGAGGCAACGCTGTCATACAGTGGAAAGTCGTCATCTACAGGCATTTCCGAAACGGGAATCGCAGAAGAAGTTGCATTGGATTTATGCTGATTGGAAGCTCTATTAGCAAGACTCCCACGTGCGTCGTTGTGAATAAAAATATCTCTATCGGATTCTATGTCAGTGGAATCATTGCAATGTCTTCTTTTACTTTCCATTAGAACCAGAGTTACAAGTGAGCCCAATTCATCGTCTGTTAGACGTGCAAACTTTTGTCTTGTTTGATTCCGAACAGGCGAAAACTGGGAATGAACCGGCAGGAATGCAATTGAGAATTTTGGAATTTCGCTTGGATTCGTGACAGCTAGAACAATATTTAGACAATTGTATTACATTTAAAAATTATCGAGAGGAGAATATTGGAATATTTCGATTTTTGGAAACTCTCAACACCAATTATTCTCACTTTACCTATCATATCCTTTTCCAGCTGTCGTCGGCCTATTTCGTCGTACAAATCAGCCGTAAACTGCTCAAGCACGTGCGGCCGGAGCTAAGAATGAACGAATAATATATTATTCTCCGTCCTGAGGCACAGTATTTTTAAACTTTACTTAATTGTTTGTTGAATACCTTCCGAATTGAATATTCTTGCTTTATTGGACCGACATTACACCCAGGAATGAGAATGTGCTTTGAAGTTGAGTGATCTGGCATTAAGTTACAGGCAAAATATGATAGTTGGTCCGTCAGAAGATATCTCAGCTCCAATATACGTTGAGCTAAGTCTTTGAATCCCGCCGCCCTGAAACAAGTTGAACCTTAGTACAACGTAGCACAAAACAAATGTACTTACTCATTAGGCAAAACAGTACAACGTGAATACTCCGAATTGCTTACATGGCCTGCTCAACTGCACTCTGACCCAAGTAGTCCGGTGCATCTGTTTGTGCTCCATGAAGAAACAAGAGTTCAACTTGAAGTGATTGTCCAGTACGAGCTGCAACATGTATTGGCCGAGTTCCTTTCTCAGGATGAAAGAAATTCGGATCAGCTCCAGAAGCTAGGAGTCTCAATGTTGTTCCCAAATCCGACGTTCGAACCGTGGAATGTAACTCCTGATTTCGTTCTTCAAAAGTTTCGGGCTTCTGACGTAGAACGAATTGGAAGAGAAAGTGTTTCGAGGTGATGAATCGCCGTTTGACTGGCCTAAGAAACAGAAAACGTAAAATAGTTGTACATATTCCATACCATAGTACTGACTTGAATTCAGACGTAAACTAAGGATTCTTACTCTAATGGATCGTTCGGCCCTGGCTTCTTGAGATGCTGTTGATGAGAGTCAGCTTTTGAGGGATCCAGCAATGTGTGTTCCCAGACATGATTGGCTGAGCATGAAGCCAATGTGTAAACCATCTAAAAATGTAACAAATAAATAGAAATGCATTCCAATGCCACGGTTAACTGGGTTGAAGCTTGTTTAGTGATACCAAACTAACCTTTTTCAAATTCGGATGCCATTGAGAATTCTTCAAAGACTTGACTCTGGAGCATTGCGGACCCAGACTTCGATGAACGCAACAACACTCTTTACAGAGCAATATCCCACGATTCAACGACGCCCATTGAGGATCTGAATCATTAGAATCAGATGAATACATAATAGAGCGATGCACGATTCGCGACACGAATAGTCCGACTCAATTTGTAAATAAACTAATTATGAACTATTGTACCTGCTCTTCCGCAATCGCCACAGGATATTCCTTTCACAAGTATGTCGGACATTCCTGGCTAGCCGTAGTTCAACTTGAACACCTTGAACTTCCTTATCCGTATTTTTAGCAGTAGATGCCAGCGGTAGTGGCCTCACCACCACAGATACCTTATAATACTAATAAGGGTGGGTGTGAGATTCCATGTTCCAGAGCAGAGTATAGCCTAGGAACTATATAAAAGGAGTACGAAATTATATTAAATATCAACGAATCGACGCAGAATCTTTTCAGCATTATTCGCTCTTTTGTCTTTTCTAGAGACAACAGAAGGGAAAACGGGAAATGTCAAGTCAAACTCATTCCGTTCGAGTCAGTGTAACGAAAAAATGACAGGAAAAGCAGCTACTTCATACATCATAGCTACAAAGAAGTTTTATATCTCGTACGGTAATATTTCCATTCTGGTTGACGAATTTGACAACTTCAATTTAAATTAACGCAAAGAAAATTATGCAAACTTGTAGTAATTAACAACCCTTGAAGTTCATGGCCGATAACAACTTCAAACTTCAAACGCGTAATTCCGTTCCACATGAGTTCACAAGAATTTATGAATCAAGTCAAAAGTATGACACCGATGATGCGTTATGTCAGACTGTCAGGTCACAAGCCACAGGTCAAATATTGAAAATCAACAAAAAATGTGAATCTGCAATCAATTTACTCGTTGTTCGTATGTATAACTTGGTGCTTGCTACTATTTGCTATTCTAACATCTAAAAGAGAATCATTTCAACGTGTTATGCAAATGTTGTCTTACCGTTTAGATGTTGATTAGTTGAGTATCGTATCGCATCGCTGAGTCATCCGTTTAAAGAACTAGGTGTGCCGAAATGTGCTGAGTGAGTGAAGATTGGAGTAGGGCGGGGGCTGACAATTACAGATTAAAATTCAATTGGAAAACTCGATCAACCGTTTCAGACTACATTCACATTCACATTACATTAGACATCCGAGCAGAAACCGAAAATGGCTAAACATGAACTAACAAACGGAAACAAACGATTTAGAAGTAAAGTTCCTACATAATAGTCCTAGTTACACAAAATGCATGTATCAGTATTTTGTACCTACTATGTGCATACATGCAATACTTATGTATATGCATATACAGTACCATACATACATACATACTACATGAACCAAATCATCATACAAAAGCCTAGCAGAGAAGAAAGAAGACAGACTGACTGATTGGGTGTCTTGCCTTGGTTTGGTGTGTATTTCGTGTGTATGTTGTATGCATTATATGTGTTCACCGCTCTCATCTCATCTTGTTTTCTCATGTATGCGTTGCGTATGTATGAACCCTGTCTGTCCTGTTGTGTCCTGTCCTCCTGTTCCTGTTCCACTCTCTTTTCTATCCACATTGCATAATTGTATTGAAGACTAAAGCGGAACCCAGACCGCAGTCGATCGATAGAATTTCTTCAGACAATTTTTTCGAGCGATACTGTCGTACGACAGCGAAACTTTACACTGCCACACCAAATTCGACTGAGTCCTACGCTGG
>JAQFXZ010000760.1:0-15803 GCA_034694025.1 Ceratophysella scotica | reverse complement strand
TTAAACTAACATTTGCTTCATCAGTTCAGTTGATATATTGGTTTTACATAGGGCCATATTTGAAACGGTTCATTGGTCCGTAGGCATTTCTCAGCTAAGTTTTAAACTAACAATCGCTTCACCACTTCAATTGGTATATTGGTTTTACATAGGGCCATATTTGATACGGTTCGATAGTTGGTATGTATATTTCAGACACGGTGTTTTAAGACTTCCTTCACCACTTCAATTGATACATTGATTTCACATAGGGCTATGTGTCCAACGGTTCGATAGTTGGTATGTATATTTCAGTGCGTTAATCTGTTGATATGCGAATGTACAAATGCATGATAACGTGTCCGCATGGCAACTCATTAAACATTATTATGGTAATGCCACGTTGTGTCGACTGTTTATCTCAGCTTTGAGGAAATTTACTTCTGTTTAGTCGAACTTATAACTTTAGATGCTATTTGACGAAATTAACTTCTGTTTAGTCGAACTCATAGTTTTAAATGCCAATTCTCTCAGCTTTGACGACATTAACTTTTGTTTGGTCGAACTCATAATTTTAAATACTGTTTATCTCAGCTTTGCCGAAATTAACTTCTGCTTAGTCGATTTTATAACTTGAAATGCTGTGTATTCAAGCTTTGACGTAATTAACTTCTGTTTAGTCGAATTTATAACTTAAATCCTGGTTATTCAAGCTTTGGAGAAATTAGCTTCTATTTAGCCGAATTCATAATTTTAGATGCAGTTTGACGACATTAAATTCTGTAAAGTCGAACTCATAATTTCAAATGCTTTTTATCTCAGCTTTAACGACATTAACTTCTGTTTACTCTAATCATACTCTTGATATTCCTATGTATACTAATGCATAGTGCGTTACATGCCATTGGATTGAAGCACGTTATACTTTGTGCTGCTTCTATGTCACGACTTCCGAACGAACTAATACTAATGCCACATAATATGAATTGACAAGGTTCAGGCTTAGTGGAACCTGACTTCCAATCAACCTGCATGGTTGAATTTTACAACAAAGATGTCCGAATGGGTTGCGGGTATTGTACCAAATTTGCATCAAGATCAAAGCGTTGGGATTTAACTGGCAAATTTTTTAACGTTATATTATGGACACCGGATTAACTTCCAAAGATATGAGGAGTAATATGAATAATATGAATTGACGTGGTTAATTTTGTTAGTCGTTAGTTTGTTGTTGATATGTCAATGTACAAATGCATGACAGCGCGTCGGTGTGACAACTTATTAAACATCATTACAGTAGTTACACGTTTGTGTTGATTGTTGATCTCAGCTTTGACGAAATTAACTTCTGTTTAGTCGAACTCATGAGCTTAGATGCCGTCTTGACCCTTTGACTGTTAGACACAATGAGTTGTCAAATTGCTTTTTAAGCCAGGTCTGTTTACTCAGTTTATACTGTTTATTGGTGATACTATAGTGCGACTGCAGTAAGAGATTGGATAAAAATATACACATGGACAGGTTATGTAATTATTTACATTAAACATGTCGTTTTAGACAAAAAAAAAAAAAACTTCAAAATCTTTTCCTCTGCCAATTTTCCCACGCTTGAGCTTTGGACGGGTTCTGGGATATACTAGGAAACAGGACGGACGAAACTGATGAATATTTAAATAGCCCAAAAGACTACCATGTATTGAAATTTTCAACCCAATTCATTACCCAATTTTTAGATTTTACAACTTTTCAAACAAATTTCAAAATTAAACTACTGCAAACAACCCTCTCACAGTTGTAAACAAAGTAATAAATATTGAAGCTTTGGAACAAGCGCCGCTGGTCAATCTGGAGAGATCAAACAGATTGTCATGGGCCTTATCGATAGTGTTCTACTATTGCATATACTATTTCTGGAACAAAGTGGATCTAGCCGCAGGAATTTTGGGCCTTGGTATAGGCATCAAGCCCAACCCAGTCCCTGAAGGACCTGCACAAATATAATTTCCATTTGCGTTGGAGTTGAACAGTGACGGCTTTGATTTGGACGGCGCTGCTGATGCAGTAAAACCATCAGCAGAGTGCTCCAACCGATTTGCGACCTTTATGGAGCTTCCTCTTGTCGCCTGTACTGTAGCTGCTTTTCGTTTGACCCTCTCCCGGGTCCCTGCTTGTTTCTCCATTTCACTGAGTATCTTGATCCTCTGGGCAGAGAAGGGCGTGGTACCTTCCAGGAACTGTTTTCCGTACTTGTCCACATTGGCTACTGTGAGGCCGGATACTTTGAGCAGCTCTTCGGGAGTTTCTGGCATTTTTCAATAGACAATGCGCGCTGGCTCTGCAAATACATTTCAAATTCATACCATTGATTCCCCCCCATATATGCGGTATTCTTGTTTAAACTAAAGTGTCAAAGCACTACTACAAACTTGAATACTCGTGACAGCGTTAATGGGGTAACCTTGATCCTCTGCGATTTGCTTTGCTTCCTGCAGCAATCGATTAAAGCATTCCCTTTGAAGACCTTTTAGCTTCCTCTCCAAGCCTGTGCCACCATGATCTCCAACACTTGCTCCTTGAGCACCATCAGTCTTCTTCTTGGTCATCATGTCCACTATGGAAAATGAAATTGTCTCGTTTCCCGACAGCAGCAAGTTGGCCTTGGGTCCTGTACGGACATAGGCAACGGAAATCTGACCTCTGGTCGCCACCAACTCTTCCTAGTATCACAAGGACATTGTTGTGGAAAAGAGTGGTCATGATGAGAACGACATGTTACCCAATAACAAATGTTTACTTCCATCACTCAGATATTCTTAGTCGTCTAGATTAAAATATTGCTCACCACCAAATATCCTTCAACTACAAGCTTCCTCAAAAGTCTAAGAATGTCATTCCGTGTCCATTCGGATGCTTTGCCATGAACAGCATACTTGTTATGACCTGAGAAACACATTACCACCATTACGACGACTATATGCATTTATGTATGTATGTATGTATAAGTATGGGTAAAACAATTTGGAAGCCTAAACTTTGGCCCAATTTACCTAAACTGACAATCTTTCGGTTCTCACTACCCTTGAAAACGTCGGCAAAATGAAGCAGTGTGAAATTGGCAGATTTTGTGGACGTGGGGTCTCTCTTTTGTTCAGATCCCGACCCGAGGGCAGTTCCACAAGCATCTCCAACAGCCTGAATAATAATAAGTCGACAACTTTCTGTGACGTCAGACGCCTTGTAGAGAACCTGAACAAAAAGTAAAGTAAGAGCACATACTAATGTATTCAATGTCGAGAATGTGCAACAAATTTAAGCTTACTACCTTGTTTGAACAATTGTCACATGCCGAAGAAGGATATTGGGCACAAAAGGAGGCCTCAAACACCTGCCCCAAGTATTCCAACTGCTGAACTCGACGACAGTCTGTGAAATTATCACAATATGCTACCATTCCGTACAGATTTCCAATATGGACTTCCCGAGCGCCAACATTTGTCTTATCCACTGTATAAAAAGGCAAAATTTGTAGGTCGTTTCTGGTCACATGGGATGGATTATGTTACAATAGTGAAATAGATTATTACATTCAATCAATTTTCTGTTCCGAATAACGTCCTGATACGAGTAGAAGAGAATACAATAGGACGTCTCCTCATCTCGACCCGCTCGACCAGACTCTTGATAGTAGGCCTCGAGACTTTTCGGCACATAAAAATGCACCACAAATCCCACGTCTGGCTTGTCAATTCCCATTCCAAAGGCTATTGTAGCGCACACAATCTGCAAAGAGAATAACACCTAGTAGGAATTCTTGCAAAGAATCTAATATCTTTAAATAATGCATGAATCCGTGTTTCTGCGTATCTCGGAACGTGAGTTGGATCAATATTGGTGGTAACTAGCTATAAAAGCATATAGGGAAAACCAACCTTGAATCTGTCCTCAATCCAGTCATTCTGAGCTGTACTACGAGCATTGTCTGACATCCCAGCATGATAGCTCGCTGCCTGAGGATTTCAGAAGAATTTTTCGTTTAATGATCATTTGCAACCTGCAACAACATAACAACGATTCTAAAAATACTTGAGTTGAGATGCAGGTGCTCAGTGCTCACCGACTATCCTTTACTAGTCAACTGCTCTGCAATTTCATCACATTGGTGGTGGTGGCGGTAGGTGGCGTGGCAGGCACACTGAGTGAATAATGTCTTGCATATAGGTACTTGCATTGAGAGAAATTGACTTTTGGATTTGATACAGAATTTAGGGGCGAAATGACTACGGTTACTCCGTGACTCAAAATTGCAGGCAGCTGAAAGCGCAATGACTTTCCTCCGCCGGTGGGCATTAGGATGAAACAGTCCTTATCTAGCAGAGCTGCATTCATTGCCGGCAACTGGTTTGGTCGGACATTCTTCAAACCAAATTTTTTTCGAAATACCTGTGCACACACACGCCCAAACAATTGAGTAATTGAATTAAAACTATTAGGAGTATCCAGCATAACAACTATTGTCTTCACCACCACCAATACGGGGATAAGCTTCTACCTCTAGCAAGACCTTTGAGTGCTCAAATTTAATTCCAGCAAATTCTTCGGTGACTCCATCATTAATCACCTTCCCATAAAATGTAGCATCGACTCTGTCGATCTGAGTTGGCCAAACTCTGTTCAGTGCACTCTCCCTCGAGAGTATAGGCAGCATCCCACCTCCTTCCTGGCTACTCAAATTGCAGAAACTCTGTTTGGGAATTTGATGTGAACAACTTGATTAGAAAACTTGTGGAATAATTTAGAGTTTTTATTGATTTGGAGGCATTTTCCAAGTTGACAATCCACTAACCATATTTGCTGCTGAATGTTGGGCAAAATCTACAGCATTCTCCTTCTCTAGCCGCCTGCCACTTTTACGGTCAAAGTTGCTGGATGATTTAGTTTCATTCCCTCCATTGTCGTCCATGTCCTCCTCGTCTTCGTTATCACTGTAGATTTTCAGACAAAACTGACACTTGACATTCCGATGAGTAGTAGCAGCAGCATTGTTTTGGATATAGACAAAAGAATAATACAATTATTCCCGTTCAAGGATATTTTAAGAGCGTGGTTATTTTTCAAATGGAAACTTACTGCTGTTGGCTGTGAGAATAGGATCCTTCAGTGGTGGTGCAGCCCGTTGTGCGTTGGAGGATAATGCCTCTGTGGCTTGATTTGACGCATTTTCCACTTGTTCTACCAGTCCAATAAGAGCTTGATTTAGTCCGTCGTCTTCTCGGAACGGGTCGTAGTCCGATTCGACGAGCATTTTTCAGCTATACAAATCCTTTAAATCAGAAACAGGTTGAAGGATAAAGTCAAGCATGTTAACGTGAACAACAGGAGCAGCAGCCAGGACACTGCACAATAGCCAGTGAGTAGTGAGTACTGATACAGCTTCGGATTGCTAGTTGCCACAGTGTTTGACCACATTGAATTGACAGATGGCAATCATCATCCGCAACACCTGAGGCCAAGTAGTATTTGATTGACACATTTGACCAAAAACTGACACCACCACTGTCATCATGAATTCCGCCTCTTCTATGCGGCGGAATGTATGTAGCCAGGGTCATATTTAATCCTTCCCTTTCTAGGCATTCGACTCCAATGTATGCATATTGCATGTACTTACAACCGACAAAATTCTTCCCCAAGTAGCAGAGATTCATTGGCCCAAACCTGGCCCAAAAACACGTGATTTTCTGGCCCAAACATGGATTTGGCCACCTGGCCACTATTGCACCATGCGTGGCTTATTCATGGGAAAATTCGAAAGCCATGCATGGGCCAGGAACCATGCCAAGTACCTGGCATTAAGCTGGCCCATTAAGTTTCTACGTGTCAATCCCATGCTCCCCCCAGGAGAGGGCCAAATGATTCCCATCCTAGGCCGCCAAGCCTGGCCCATTTGGCTGCAATGCTGCCCTGTCGCAGTAAATAGTGTAAATGAAAATGAAAACCAACAGTCCAATAAAAGTAGTTGAGTGGATTATTTATTGAGGCATCTACCAATCGGATAACAGAAATAATCTAATAACTTATCATTAATAGGTAGTAACATACATTTTTTAATGACGCTGCTAAAGTCCAACAAACATTCTTCTGAACTAATGTTGCTTACTCTATTGATTCCAATTTCTGAACTATTAATAGGATAAGATTTTAGATTTACGACAGACCGAAATACTTTACAATAAACATTAATTTTAGAGTCCATTCTCACTACTCCAGTAATTAAGACAATTCTACTATCATTTAACAAAAAACAATTGTTTCCATAGCAGTTGCTTATATAAGTTCCATTGTACGTATAGTTATCCACTCGTATCATATCTGACAATATTTTATTAGGAATTCTTAGTTTGCTGCATTCCGTGATCCATTGTTCCCGCTCGTACACTCGCTTTACTACTTGTTGCAAATGATTATTTTTACTTCGAAGCATACGTTTTAATTTTTGCATATAATTTTCATACGGAAAAGCGCTGAAGTCGTCAAGATAGCCGTACAAAAGTGCATCTTTTGCTAAGTGAATAATCGAGTGGACATTGTATACAATAAATCTATCACCATAAATCGACCTAGCCAGCTCTACGAACTTCCTCAGCATCTTCTCCGCAAGAAGATTCCAGGCAACGTTTGATGCATTTTCACTAATCAATATATGTGTGGCACAACTTAGTAAGAGAAAATGTTCATATTGCGGTTCAGGAATTTGCTTACGCAATACAATTGGGCCAACGTAAAGCATAAATAGTCGAAGTTCAGTTGCTTTAAACCGGTCGATATCTTTCAATGATCTCGTCTTTCTTGCAAATTCTCTAGGAATATACTGCTTGAGGTTGATTAATCGAGTGTTAATTTCTTTAACGATTCTTGTACCGAGTCGCGTAGGAAGCGGACCTGACAGCCAATTATGTAAAAGTTTTCTCGTCACTCCTAAGCATAGTAGGTGCATGTAATCCAAGGGCACTTGAGTTACAAGGCCAAATGAAAGGTCAAGAAGTGGCGTATTCCCTACATGATGTGTAGAATTTGATTTTAGTCGGAAGTCCATGTCTGTTCGTAGTTTACTGTCTAGTTCGGTCATAGTAACTCGCCCATCCCAGTCACCTTCTACTTCGCACTTCTCACATGCAAAGTATGCGTTATGATTCTTGGTTGATTTAATGAAACTACGTGCTGGTGCGTCAGCAACAATACAACTGAGTCGAATCGAATAAGGAACTGAATTAACTATAACACCGTTTAGTTCGAGTTCCTTCTGTTCTTTGACAAATTCGTCCAAAAATTCGTTTAAAGGAGGCTTTTCCTCTCCTAAGTAAAGTCCAATTACGAAAATGTCTTGACAAATACTCTGATCAACCTTTCCGAAAATCGGCCAAAATTGAGCGTTGTTACTTTTGCAGATTGGTAGGCCGTCAATTCCTATTGATATTGTTACGAGTCTGTCGTCAAAATATTGCTGGTAGTCGTTAACAAGTGGATAGTTTTCGGTTGCAGGTTTTAGTCCGCTTTCAATTCGCTTGATCAAAAAATTTCTGATTCCAAAATAGTGAAACTTGCCTAAACCCATATTTGTAACGACTATGCTAACATTCGTACCCAACAATGTTCGTGAGTCCCTCGGCAAAGGTTCATTTGTAAAAGTGGATAAAATTTTTAGTAAATCGTTAAGTGCTGAATGGGATATGTTGTGATCCCATGTCCAAAACGCCAATGATTCACACAAATTATGCTGCTTCGTATTATCAGTACCTACTAAACAACTATCTGTAAAACTATTGAAATCTATTTCTATGCTCTCTTCCTCGTCACTTGTAGAGTACAATGAAGAAGCTTCGTACATATCCGATGACTGTGCTACATTTATAATACATGTACTTCCATTACCAACACCAGTGTTTCTAATTTTGCTTAAGTTCCGTTGAACTTCTTCTTGAATTTTTCGACGTCTGCTCCTTTTTGATGACATGACTAATCCTTTTTACGCCGCTTCTCGCGTCCACCTTCGCGATCACCTGACAGAAGCCAAGTTCCAACGAATTTCTCCACGACACGCTCGGTTACATTAGTAACGGAATCAACAGCTTCTGCAATTTGATTTTTATGTTGTAATATCCCCTCAAGTAATTTTACTTTTAAGAATTTTTTATATTGATGATTGAGTTTTAGCACTTACGAACAACAGAGCTGCAAAGTCTTGTCCCTCGAAACGCTATCTTGCGGCTGCCCCTTGCGGTTAGAGATATTTGTGAATAGAGATCCTTTGTTAGGGTTCTGTTGAGAATCCTACCAGTGAATGCCTTGTAGTCTGAGCCTCCGATTCGAGCAAATCTGTTTTTCTGTTGATATTAGGTCAGAACTTTACTATCACGTTAAGAGATAGATAAATCTAGAAAAAAATTTCTCAAAATTTTGAATGAAAGGAGTGTTTAGGGAAATATGGATTACCAAAAGAATAAAGTTGTCATCAGATTCAAGCCAGGTATTTATTTCATGAAATTCCTCTTCAGTTTTAAGTGGAAACTTAAGCATTGGATCCAGATCTGAATTCATTGGTTCGGTAATTGATACATTTGTCGATCCCGTTTCCAACAAGCGCACCACATCAGACTTGATAGTTGCAATCTCCTTTAGGATGATTTCCTGGAAACCTAGAGACAGAGACGCGGTTGCTTGGTATTTCTATTTTTATTTCCCATGATTTTAGACCTTGATGAAGAATATGTGTTACCTCTAAATTCTCTCAACAAAGTCTCCACAGCTGCCTGAGTACTGCCGTTACTACTTGAAACTCCGCCTCGTGAGTTAGTCGGACTATTATTCAAAACCCTTTGCGCGGAAGTTCCAGCTGTTCAATTAATAACAGAGGTGAATCAAATGCCAGAATTTGTAAAATAAAATTGTAATTATTTGTTTTTGTTACGCTTTTTGTACTTAATGAGTGACAGTCGACAACGGTGTTGAGTTTGGCGTGATGAAACTTCTATTTCCTTGAGGTTCCTCACTTGAATCTTCAGAATTGGAGCTTGAATCGCTCTGTGGCACTCGATTCCTGGGCCTCCGAGCTAGTGGCGTGACCTCGGTGTCCGTCGATTCCAATGTGACGCCTTTCACAGCCTTGTCTCGACAGCGCTGAGCCTTGCGGAACGTTGCTGTATAGATAGTGATTTTTTTTTCGAATTTTGAGCCACGCATTTGTATTTTGTGATACAAATTAGAGTAAAATTAAAATAGTATACAAATTGAAAGACAAAAGTTTTTCTGGACTTACTGCAATATCTGAGAACACTAATTGGAAGCACGGCCCAATTTTCTTTAACAACTGCTTCACGCTCCACCAGAATCGATATTTTCAAGAAGGATGGTGGCCAGTGGGTGTGCTTCTTGTCCTCCGTCATCCAAGAAATCGGTATAATTTCGACCGGAATGTTTCCATCTGATGCCTCAGCTGGAAACTCAACAACTGCAAATCGGTCGAACTTATGGTTAACAAGAACTAAGGACATTTTGCACAATTTTAAAACTTAATTTGAATATGTAACAATTGAACTCACACTTGAAAGCAAACAGACGTCCGGATGAGGAAGATTGTGTGATGAAAATGTGGTGAAATGAAACATGGCAGCCGGCAGTCTTTGCAAGAAATTTCCTGTATGCACAATCACTGCTTTAAAACGACGCATGCGCACGTGTTCTAGCACGTTGGCCCACGCATGGCCCATGATGCACTTTGCCGGGCTTATATGTATTGACAGTGCCACGGCTTGGGCCAGGCGTGCATCAAAACGCAATCGCCATGTCCCGAAGCCCATTCTTCTTCCATGCGTGGGCCATGCTAATATTTGCTTTGACAGCCATTCCAACATTGGAAAGACAGTTTCGTTTTGATCCCAGCATGGGCCAAGGCATATTTACGATTGGTAGCCATGTCATGTCAAAGCCAGGCGTCCCAGTCTAAAGCCATGCTTGGCCCAGAAAAAAGTAAAACTTTCTGCTACTTGGGTCAGCTAGGCTGATTTGCTAAATTTACCGCTCATAAGCGCCTAGTTTGTCCGTACTAATGTCATATGCTCGTGCCCGTCCCGGTTTGTGATGATTGATGATTGATCATATTGGATCCTACTTTAAAACTTGTCTTACCTTGAATTTGGAACAAGAGTTGACAACTGACATCGGGTTGGAAACGCTAGTCGTCGTCCATATGCATTTGGTCAGGCAAGTACTTTGAGTTGGGCGGCGGCGGCGGGTGTCTTTTGCAAGAATCAGTCGTTGTAGTGGTGACAATACATGTACTGACTGTACGAAGCACAGAGAAGGTATGGTCACAGTTGGAATTATGATCAAATGCTCCAGTCAACATTCACTACTCACTCACTCACTCACTCCTACTGATGATGATTGATGATGGATGGGGCGAAGATCCAAGTTTTGACTAGTATCCACTTTTGAATTTTCGTTATTTTCCCGCGATATATCCCTGTCTGTCCTCAACCAACCATCTATCCACAGCACAGGCCAAATCGTTTGGGCTGAGAATCTGTTGCCTGCCTGCCTTGCCTATTTTTAGCGCCTATGCCAATGCTCCTGCAGCAAACTAAACTTGTGTGCATGTGAATGTGACAAACAAGAGTCTATCCAACATCATCATCGTTTGTGTACATATCAAAGTCTGAACTGAAACAAGTATAGTAATAGTAGTGCACACACAATGCTTTTCTTCATGTCCATTTCATAGGGGGAGTGCTGCTGCTGATACTAACGAAAGGTACTATTTACTGCTGTGCTCCATCATCGTCATGCTACATATAACATGTTATAGCACACTAGTGACGTTCGTTGATTTTTAAGCAGAATCAATTACGAACTACGAACGTGTAGACCGTTCTGTTTAGTTTACTCGGATATTCATTGTATAGGTCTCTCAGCCGGCAAACCCCCAGGGAAAACTGTGGCTGTATAAAAAATGATACACCCTTTTTCAAAGCAAAAGTTTCTGATAGAAAGCTGCATGCCATCCGCTGGGAAATTTTATAGCTGTTAGAAATGCGTTGGGCTTGAATGTGATACCAATTTCAGGGCATATATCCTATACCTTCGTTCTACATTAGATTTTAACTGAAAATCGAACCGAAAATCCCCGTAGTAAGTTGGTTCGACCGGTACCTGTACTAAATCATGCCCAAACTGAGTTACGTGCTGTGTAGTGCAACCTAATCATTCTTTGAAGCTGTAGCTGTACCAATTTCTAACTTACACTACTACATGAAATAGATGCTCAAGCCATTGGTGTCAAATGGATCATTTTTGGAGTGGATCTAGCGGATAAACTATGTACACAATTGACGTTTTGGTTGTTTGATTCAGTTTATAGCCTTGGATGAGGAGGACTACTCGGAGTATAAGTGAGCGGGGGTATGAGTCATCGAATCGAGTGAAGATCCGTTGTTATGCATATAAATTCATGTCTCTATCGCTCACTACTTTGCTTGCTTCTCTTCTGTGAGAACAACTTCCGTTCCTGCTGATCCCGTGTAAACACTCTCGGTGACTCGGCCGTTCAACTGATTACTCACTTCATCATTGCTCGATTCGTCTCTGGACTCAGCGTAGTGTCAGGCCATTTCGACTTGATCATCTCTTACACGGGTGGTGAGTTCATTCAAGCCCAATTTTACGCACGACGATCCGTTAACGCAAAAGACCCTTGTGTAACCTTATGTTTCGCAATGAAACTCTTGTTGAAAGTTCGGAGGTCCATTTGAATAAATGACGGCGGAATCTCAAAGTAGCTAATATTATATTATCATCACGCCCAAGTTTGACAATGTGAATGTGTATTGAAAAGTAGAGCTCATGCGATAAAACAATACTAATTCTAGAACGAGTCCAATTTTACAGCTTTGCGATTGTACTCTGCATTGTTGTATTTCTAGCGCAGATTTTGACTGCCATGGAAACTCAATCATCGATCATGTTTGAGCATTCTCATTCTGGGTGCAAGTATTTATTACTAACAAAACATTTCCAATTTTATATACTTGTAGATTCGAGCCAAACTTCAACATGAATAATCTCCCAATACATGCGGGTCTTCTGCAACCGATGAAGGTCTTCAATGGAATTGACTTTCAATTTGTTTATGAAGCCCACTACTTGGATTTCAAGCAATATAAACAAGAGTTTTCCTGTCCACTGTGCCCAGAAAAATCAAAATAAAGGAAGACGTAGTGGAAATATGCTCAAACTTTTCATCGTGCTTACGGCTGCAACAGGTGAATATTTATCGAGATCCACTTGGCCCACTCTAATCAAATTTAATTTTAAAAGTAATTTGAGGTCTGTTTTTGATTATACAAAATTTCAGAACCATCCGAAATACACAGAGGTTGTCGGCGACTCAGGTATCTCTTACGGTTGGGAAGATGGCCGAATAATGAAAAAATAATTCTCAATTCTATATCAAGGAAGAAAGTGGATTCTAAAGGACAGTGCGTCCTTTGCCAATAAATTGGAGTTCGTAAACCTATCCGACCAACACCTGCCATCCGCATATGCCATCAAGACCTCCAACGTGTGGAAATGGTACTTCGACACCTCGGCTACCCTTTCGGGGTCAGGATCGACATCGCACATTGAGGATAGGACCAACACTATGACCCAGTTCCTTGATAGCTGTGGGGAAAATTACTGGGTATCTCAATTCCCAGACAGCATATTGCAGCAACTATTGTTTATGTTCAGAAGTGGAAATTCCGTGCATACGGGTAATTATCATAAGCTTGTAATGGTTTATATATTTGTCGTACAAGCCTAGGTAAATATATTACTACATGTTTTGGGAAAATAAAAATTTTTGCGATTAAACAGGAGAGTGGGATCAAAGAGTACAAGGGGAGCAGCAACCTCTGTCATTTGCACTTCCTCTAAACTGCCCGACAACAGATCCACAAGTACCCGTCCAAGTTGTGTCTCGGACTACAGATGCCACTGCCCCATGGCCGCCAGCCCCACGCCAAACTGGCGATGCTCAAAATGTTGTAATACGGAAAACAATAGATTCTGAGAGTCCAACCTCGTCCCCTGCTCCACCACCCTCCTACAGGTTTGCAGAATCAGGCCTGATCAATCCATCTGAGATTCCAAAACCAGTTTGTCCACCCTCTAGCAAAGCATCTGCCCAAGAACATCCAATTTCCGAAATGAACATGGCTGCTGAAACACCCGCTAGCCCTCCGCTCCAAGCTCAAAATTCTGATCCCTCGGTACAGTCAAAGATTTCCAGCGATAACTACTCACCTGTTGTCAATGCGAACCACTTTGGCACAGTTTCGCCTACAATTTCATGAAAAGAGGACAGGATTGCAACTCAACGAGCTGCTAAGACTGTTATAAACAAGTATTTTCCTTCCAAGACTGTCAACTTCAAAATAAAGCGTGTTGACACCAACTTTTCAAGTGAGCGTGCTCAAAATGATCAGGCTGAATCGTCCCGCTTCCCGTTCACAAAGTCAAATTCTGACCAGTTCGAGCCAAGTCTAGGAATTAGAAGACGTGGAGAAACTCCGCCTCCAAAACGGGCCAGATTTGAAGAGATGGAAGAAATAAGTGAAGACGCAGAACAGGAGCAAAGACCAACGGGTGACACTAGCAGCCCGCACCGCCCTCAACACCGACAGACGCCAACCAAGTATGTCGTTCAACGTTTGAGGAGCAAGATCAGACTGATAGATAAAATCCTGCAGAGGATAGATCGAGAGATAGCCGTATATTACGGGACAAGAAAGCACAATCTTGGCAATTTGCACCGAAACGAGTTCTATTATATTGCCACCATGAATAGCCAATTGGAAACTTTGCGTTGCACATACGAATCGTGTTTGGGTATGGCTCAAATTTGCGACAACGATATATCAACAATCAAAGTCATAAACCCCCATCACCCATCACCCACCACACCGTCCTCAAGTAAGTTTTATTCAATACTCAACAACTCTTTACTGGGACTGGTTGACCACCGACTGAGAATTACAACGAAGGAAAGTGAGGGGGCGTGGCGGGGCCTAATATCCTATTAAGACTTTTTGAAAGTACTAGCCGGGTTCCCCCCGTCCCTCCTATGGGCATGGCTTATGGTTTAGAGTCTTTTCCAATTTGAAAACAGCCAGAGATGCTAGAATAGAATCTATAATATCAATTACAGACGAACTTTAAAAATTTATTAATTCGAAACTTTCCAAACTCGTCGGCTCTCTTGAAATGTGATCTACTTCCATTATTCCTAGATTCTGGCCACCTAGTCCCATTTTGAACAACCCTACTCTAAGCTGATTTCTGCCAGAGAACGCAGAGCAATCTATTCAAACCCAACATTAATTCGCCAAAAGCATTGTAATTTTCGCGCGGTTAGTACCTCATCAACAAACAAAATCAAGCAGCTTACTTTACCAGCATGGATATTGCCACTCTAGTTAGGTGTTGTAGATAGAAATTTGCATCTCTCTGATTTCAAATTGCTAGGTACTCGTGAAAACCGATTTGAATTTTGACGCCAGAGTCCACAAGCAACAAAGACACACGGGAAACCATTAGATGCATTGTTCGTAACCCTCAAGAAGTATCGTATAGTGTAAATGAAAACAAAGAACTTTCAATCCTCGTTGTACTTTCCTTACTCAATTAATTCCTCTATATGTTTGGACATCACATATCATTCCAAAACCAAACATTAAGGTTTTTAAACCCTTAATTTGTATTTTTTGTTACCGGCTTCAACACGTACGCTGTTGATTTGCAAAATTACAAGCGCATGATGCCTACATAGCGTGCTATAGGCTGGTATACTGCAAAAGTACATGCAATGATCCATTCATTCGCCACTGAATCTTAAATAGGTGTAAGATTATGGTACTACCATCATAATCATAAACAGTGCAATTATTGTAAATTGTTTATTAGGTACTACCTATATAATTAGAACAGTTTCACATTTAACATGACTTTAGTTTGTATGGTATGTTGTTAGCGCAAGCATAATCAGACTGGCGGAAGAATACGGCAGTATACGCCCCTACCAGCACATATCTTCCCTGGGAGCTCCGGTTGGGCTCCGGACTGGGATGTTAGGGACGTTCCCGAATTTCACTTCCTAGGGTCATCCCTGGGTCATAACTATTACGGAACTTTCAAAGTGTAAATTCTTGAACATCCCAAAGACAGCCTACACGCATACCTCCGGGATGTATAGGAACTCCGAAACGTGTACGTCCCAAGAACGTCCTGTGAACGTTCGTTAACACGCGCAACCGTCCGAAGGCAAAGGAGAACAGGCGCCAATTCTCAAGTTCCAACAGTCAACACTCTTTTTGTCTTAGTGTTGTGTGCTATAGTTTGGTGTCGGTGTTAATTTTGTTAGTTAGGCACCCGATATCAATTCTTCCCAAAGTTAAGTTCTAATTAAGTGGTAATGGGGATTTGATTGTCGATTGTGACTGTCAACTGTTGTCATTGTCATACTATGGAGTGACTAATGAATCTTTGTGTGTGCGACAGCAGCTGATTCAACTCAACAATGAATTGAGATATTTCGTTATTTTCAGTTGACTTGTGTCATGTCATGGTGATGTTTGAGCGTCCTACAGGGAACATTGCAGCATTGCATCACAAGTCATACTGCTATGCTAGCTACATTAGGCATCGGAGTCATCAACATTGCAACACTTCATCCCATGTAAATCGAAAATAAATAAGTTTTGTGTACTTGGCATTTAATTCTTGCATATTAT
>JAQFXZ010000759.1:0-15818 GCA_034694025.1 Ceratophysella scotica | reverse complement strand
ATACCCAAAACTTCAACAAACCAAACCTAACCTAATCATGATCAATCAAAATATCGCGCGTTTCCGGCAGAGCCTAAATCTTCGAAAAGTATTTACAGTGGTTACAGTTGGTGGTTACAATAGCTGACTCAGCATTTTCCATAAATTCTACCTCCACCCGTACTTCCGTTTCTACATGTGGCATGTGGCTAACACGTATGAATATTTGGTGGAAGTTTAAATAATTTATATATGATGGTGATTGCGACTTGCGACCCAGACTTGTATGTTGCTTGAAAATTTCCATTAGCAATAAATGCTGGCTTATGAATTCTAAGCCTATGCAAAAATATATATTTTTGTGTTGCGGGTTTTAATGTTGCGGTTTTTATGATGCGGTTTTTATGATGCGGTTTTTATGTTGCGGTTTTATGATGCGGTTTTTATGTTGCGGTTTTTAATGTTGCGGTTTTTACTGTTGCGGTTTTTAATGGCACCCGATGTAAATATCAATTTCGTTATTTATAACTTATATATTAGTATTCGGCTGGTGGAATGTTCGACCCCGAATAGTATATTCTCCTGACATTGACCGAATCCTCGGCTAAGTGGAGTCCACCATTGGCCGAACATTTGACCTGCCAAATACTTTTCTGAATATTTGGCCGGGCCGAATAGAAAATATTTATTTTTCGAGGCGTCACAATGTAAGGTTTCGATTCCATGTCCAAGTGGCGAAAGCCTTAGTGGCGAAGTCCAACCATTTTTAATGAAGCCCAAGCGGTGAAAACTAATTTAAATAAATGGTAAAATATGGAAAAAAAGTGAAATGGTTTTTATTGAAAATTCGTTTGACGATTTTGAACATTGTGCCTTTCACCATGTCAACGTAAGGCTGATATCGATAAGCGGTATTCGGGTAAATTAATTGTCGTAGATAGTCTAAAATGCATTTGAATACCTAATATTTAAATACTACTACTATAGTACACTACATTAATCCACTATTGTCTAGACAAAATGTGGGCACCAAAGTTTTAACGTGGCCTAACCCAAGTTGTCTTCAATTTCAAACTTCTAAACTAGGACGTGTGAAAAATTCCAACTTAACCCACAACATAAACGTTTATACATTTTCATTTACTTGATAATGGGACGATCCACCCTGTACACGTCTGTATATTCATATGTTTTGAGCGGAATGGACTGATTTCATGTTCGTATGACTCCTTTGAGCTAGCCGTGCTTTCTCTGCTCCTTGGAGAGAAAGGCCATGAGTTTAAATGGTGACTGGAAAGGAGAGTGGAGCTGGTTATATGAGCTCGGAGACCTTTTAGTCTTGGGTGTGTGGTTCCTATCATTCTCGTTTGCTCAACTCAACATCCGCTTTCCCTTGTTTGTTAAGAAATTCTATAGGCTTCACTTGGGACATATGCTCAGGAGTCAAGCTAGGCCCCAGGTACCTATATTTAGACTCTGACTCGCTCTACTATACACACGCCATCCCATATCCACGAACCCTCACTTTTGCTCACATTCTCCTTCTCCTCGTAATATTTTTGATGGGGAGTAAATCCTTGAGCCAATTTGCGAATCAAGTATGAAAAATCCATTCTTATAACTTATAACTTGGGCACAAATCGAAGGGAGTCAAGAACTTTGGAGATATTTCTTCTTCTAACGCCTGCACTCTTCCAGACAGCTCTTGCTCCACGCCAAAAGAAAGTCTCTACTAAGAAAAACGGAACTGGGAAATTTTGAAGAAATGAAGAGCCTTTCTTCTCAGTAGTTTCTAAATTGGGTGTAATTGTTTCTAGGTTCTCGGTCTAAAATCGGATTTAATTAAATGCCTTTCTTGGGATTAATAAACTCCGCTCCTGTTTTAGAATTGAAGTACAACTTGAAAAGTCTGATTTTTGCACACAAATAAGTAAGTCTGACTAGTTGCTACGATTTGATTCGAAACACCATTCATAGCTTTGCATTTTGCTGTTCCAGCGTTTTGATACGCTTAAAACTTAGTTAGCGACCATAATTTCGCAAAAAATGGAGCAGCTTTAACTAATCCTGCCCCTAGTCATCAATGCTTGTTCAAATTATGGGATGTGACGATGGCTACTTCGCAGGTCATGATGCTTTGCTTACTGCAACCAAAAACCATATTATTCCTAAGATATTTAACGAACAATGACAGTTCCCAACATTATCACGCTCCTAATGAGTTGTTGTGGTATGCTTGGGCACCAATTAAAACTTGAGTATAAAGTTAAGCCAGAATTACGCATATATTGTCCCCCGTGTCCCAGTTTTGGATTTGAGCGTAGAATTTGTTGTAGAACTTTCTCCGCTTTCCTTTCTCTTTGCTAGATATAGGAGATGAGTCCCAATGGAGATAATCTATATTCATTACTGAGAAGGAGGACCAGGATTTTTAACGGGTTGATCGCTCAATCATCACGCAACATTCATTCTCATTAGGCCTTAGCCTCCCTCATCCCCTTGTCCAGAGTACTCGTTCCGCTAATCCGTACCCACATCCATTACTCCCTCCTGCTAACACCTACCAAGGCCCTATAATGCACTTCCACACAATTTTCACAGCTTCAGACTAATTTGGAAAACCACAAACACCACCCATATGTTTGTCTGATTCATTTTTAAGTACTGAGGCTTCCAATTCACCGAGTCCTTGCTCTAATCTATCAGCAATACCTTTTTATTGACTCTGGCAATTTATTTCAAAATATAGCTAAAAAATCCAAAAGCAACAGAATTATAATAATTCTTGAAAAACAACTATCGCATACAACATTGAATTTCAAATTTATGCATCCGCTTATCAAACGCGTTGCAACCATTAAAAGCTACAGGTTCAATATGAAGAGAGAAATCCATACTGCATTTCCTCTGTGCCTTTATTTTTGCTAGCCATACGAATACATAGACCTTCTCATATTCTCGCTACGACTTCACGGGCAATGGAGACTCAATGTATCGCAACTGGAGGAGAAGGAGATGAAGAAAAGTGTAAAATATATTGAATGCACGCAAAATGAAGGGAAGAAAATTGAGCTATTTTCCTCTCGCCACTTTTAATAGGTGAGCCCAAATTGGTATAAATCGACCTTCAAGTAGTGAGGTGAGAAGAAAAGAGGCTTTCTGGATAATAATACTCTATAGCACACTTCATGCACTCGACCAGAGATTGGAATCGGATACTGAATAGATATCAGCACTTTATTTCTGCAGGTTCGCTTCGCATCCCACTTTTGCGAATTCTGGAACTTGGGAATTAGAAATAGGAAATAGACCATGGAAAGGAATGAGAAATGATAATGCAGATACGAATATACTACTGATCTGTAATTAGTACGTATTCCATTCATATGCATAAAGAAAGCAATCATTTGATTTGCTTCAATTTGCCTGAATTTATTTGCTTCAATGTTAGATTGGTACTCTATGAAAAACACCTTAGAAATTCACATTTTTGTTAATAGAATCTTTTTGGTTTTGTTCAGTTCCACTTTTGACCTCAAAATGAACTTTGACCTTCACCCTTGCCCGATTCTTAAAGTCTCGTATCTTCGACTAGGTACATTACGTTTTGAATAACGTGGTGTGGTTAGGCTAGGCTGAGCTGAGGTTTCAGCTATTTGCTGAAACCAAACCGTACATTCCGAAACCTAATCTCACAAATAGGAAACGCGCAAAATTGGGTAAGTCGCATACGAAAATTGTGACGAGATTCTAATATTCGGCAAAAACTTGGTTAAGGTGTGCAGCATGCCCAAATTGCCATCCCGGACGCATATTTACAAACTCCAAACAGATGTGCAACGGGGGCCAGCTAACTTCTGCGGATTAATATTTAGACAAGAATGGCCCGAACAGAACTTGTAGTACTCATTAAGATAAGCAACCTTTGTCTAAAAACTTTTCTCTAAATTTCAGAAGTCAAAAGATATGTGACCCCGAAGTCCTAAACCATTGACCTGACGGCTAATTCTACAAAATGTTTGCTAAATTCAGGTTAAGTTAGGTCTATATTTGTATATTTTGGTGGCGCGCTTCTCGAGTCTCTTTATTGGCTAAAATTCGGAAACCTTTCTAAGCTTTGAATAAAAAATACAAAACTTTCTCCATAGTCCAGAGGTGAAAGTTATGAATAAGACGGAATTCTTCGCAGGAACGAATTTCGCGGAATTGGTAGTTATAGTAGAGTGTGGGAAATAGGGAGGGGGAGCTATTGTTGGGCAGGTAGTGATCATAAGGTCTGTTGAGCAGACCCTCCAGAAGGCATTAGAAGCTAAATCAGGTGGGGAAGGAGAAGGTAGTTATGAATGAGGCCTTTTCCACTCCTGTCTGGATTTCTGCTCTGCGAGTATGACGTGAGGCATGCAATCTCTTCCTTGCCCATTTCTCCCAATGTGTTTGTTCCCTTTTCCCTCCGTCTTTTCTCTTCTTTCTCCGAGCTAAGAAGAAGAAAAGGAAGGAGAATGAAATTGACCAAATGTGAAAATAGAACGTTTCACAATGTCCCAATTCCTTTTCCTTCTACGGAGCTCCTGAAAAGAACCTCTGTCTCGGCTCATGTTCCAGCTCCAACGTAAATCTTTATATCTCGAGCCCAGTTGGTTCCAGGCCCATATGGTCCGCTCAAATGTGTATGTGAGGAGACATCCATAATATTTCTTCCTCAGAACGATCCCCATTCCTTCTACCTTGGAGACAGGAATAGGCTAACTTGAGGACGTCCAAAATATCGTTATTATGCAATGTTAACGTGCCCAAGAACCGGCCTACCGTGTCATGTACCTTCTCTTTCACAATCTAGACAAACTCTTTCACCATCCTCCTCCACAAACCCCGCAAATGTAATCCAATTGAGTTCCTTCTTTTTTCTCCAAGAAGAAAATGGGGAGTATCGCTCAGATAATATGTACATCCATTCTCCTCCTAGACGTAGGATCATGCTAAAATAAACGTATAAATAATTTTAATAGCTCTGCTCCTGCTTCCAAAAATGGCCAATCTCCCCATTCCAAAATTTACATTAAGGAAAAGGAGGCACGGGATGGAGATTCCGGGGAGAGCGAAAGACAGTTTCAAATTTGGTATTCCCGCTTTGATTTGTGGCATTGAGTTTAAGGCCAAACTGTATGTAGACTCGCAAATGTTGTTTTATACCCAAAAATAAAATTTGAAAAGCTCAAACAATTTTGAATTAATGCCACAAGGAGCATCATGTTTCTCCATTATTTCTACTCATCTGAATCTGTTCGGTTAACCCCATGCGTGTGTTCTATTCTATTCGATATTGCTAATTATATGATTGTCGGAGAATATTTAGAAACTGAGAAAAAAACTATAAAATGTTGAACCAAGCTCTAGCCATGCTTAGTTTAATTATATTAAGGAAAGGTTTTTATGCAAAAACATCTTTTTAGGGGGCTCGTTTCAGGATTTTAAGATCTGCACGATGTACATCGACCAAGCTTAAATAATCAAATTTTATGCTGTATATGTGTGCAAACTTTGCGATTGTAGCTCATTTTTGCATATTTTGAGATTGTAGCGCACATTTGCATATTTAGATGTTCTTTTAAATTTTGGAGCATATTTTGAAACTGGGGGTCACAGTTTGGCAATATTGCTGTATATTTTGAAGCTCTTTGAAGGTATTTTTAGACGCTATTCGTTTTCTATTCAGAGTTTCTTTGCAGGTTATTATATTTCGGTATCATCTTGTTTTGGAAATTACAAAATCTGCTGGACTTGCTGTAACACATTTAATCTCAACACTTCCTACATAATTCAAGCTGTAGGAATGGATTTTGTATCATCCAATTACGTAATGGAAATTCAAATGCGTATTTTTGCATAAAAACTGCTCTTGTTGCATATCCTAAAAAGTGCATATTTCGACACCATTTTAGCGCATACAAAGCTTTTCCTGTCAGTCAGGAATAAAGTTCATCAAATTGTTTCTCACAAGTTTTGGAGCCAAATATTTTAAGATCAATACGTTTGCTACTGTAAGGATGTAAGAATAGGTTGCATCTAGCAGCCTTTGGTCTAAGCAGTCAAAGAAGTCCGCCAAAATTGACTTCTGAAATATGTAAACTCGAGGCTCAATACATAATCCTAAAATGTCATGACTAAACTATTTCATTATTATGGCGAATGACGAATTTGAGTCCAGGATTCTAATGCTAACATAGAAGCATTCTCAACCTTATTTACAGACCATTATTGCCGAGTTCATGAGCAATGAGGACAGAGGGAGAATTACATTAGGCATGAGCTCCAAGCTCCAGGTAAATGGAGTGAGCGTAGGTAGAATAAAATATTATTATTTGAGCCCTGTCCATATCCCAAGGCGTGAGTGAGGATTAGAATGTGCGGAGTAGGTGCGTGCTCTTTGGTGATTAGACAAATAGAGAGAACCTATGTTCTGAGCTGGTTCGGATCCGGGTCTCAGTAGAGTCAGGCGGGACGTGCGGGCTGGGACAAGTCCGAGACTTGGGCAAGGGCTCCTCTGTACTCTACTCCCATTTCCTTCCAAATTATATTAAGAGACATGGGGGGTTTGGGCAGGGTGGTGGCTGTTCATTCACTTTCACATTACGACGATTATTTTCCTCACTGACTCACCTCCTATTAGTACTTTAGTGCCCCACATATATTATGACCTGGCCTCTACTTTCTTTAGCTCCCAAAAAAACTAATCTAGTAGATTTCATAAAAGTGAACAACCCATTCTCCTACTGTACATACTCCATACGCTCATGAGAGAGAGACAATGAAACTTTTTTGCCCCCAACTTTATGACTGTATTCATGTTCGGGACCTACTACTAGCTTTCCAGAACGACCTATTGGTAATACAAAGTTTGTCTAACTGGAAGAACGGGAAACTCGGCCCATGGAGGCTTGGTTGGTTTCTCTAAGTAAAAGTTGACTAGTTAAGTATTCAAAAGCTTAGGGTTTTAGGGATAGTAAACTTTAATGTGTTTAGTTTTAGAATTTTTTTTTTTTCAAAAATAAAATTATCCTAAATTCTGGAGAAAAGGCCAACGTGCCCTAGTCTTCCTTCTGTGAAAGTCGTTGAATGGGAGGCGTCCGATCTTCGGAGCTACGACAGTTGTAAATTGAGCTGAGAAGCATCTGTAGGCCCAAGTAGGCTACACAAATAAGGGTAGTATACATGTAACGTAATGAAAGTGCAATTTGATTGCAGGGAAGGCTTTCACTCTCTCTCTCTCCTTTCCATTTGGTATTATTAGGCCGAGCCCCGTCACGCTTTCTCTCTTTGCATTTGGTGAGAGAGTAAAATGCCTTTTTTAGAAAGTCTATTTTATGTATGCCATTCATGTAACACACATGTTTTATCCTCAAACTTCCTCAGCCTCAACCTCCAACAACCTCCCGCCTTCTTCCCTTTGTCACTGAATACTCTCCACTCAAATGCTTTATGGAAACAGCTAACAGCTGTCTACCCAAATTACGCAGCCTCCTAACGAGATACCCCTCTTTAGCCTCTCAGCCACAGGAGAACTCCAAATAAGAAATTTCGCCATGAAATCCTTCCAACTACAGAATTTGTGCTTGATACCTTCTTCAGTATCCAAGATGCTGATGCTGGATGATATTTTCTGTCTAAAGTATGGAACCGCCCTTGCTAAGGTTTTCCGGTACGGTGGGACACAAATAGCATTTGTTCTGGGCTTCCAGGATTAACCTGAGGTTTATTTCAGTTTAAACTCCAGGCTCTTTTCCATAAGACGTCAGAAAATTGGCTTTGACACATTGCAACTGAACCTACGGCATGCAGAAAAATCATTGAAAATATATTTCAGAACGTTCGGATGATCCATCGTTTAAATGTGTTGCTTTTTATTTGGACTTGAAACATTCAAAGTTTGAAACCAATTAGTGCCTTTGTTTGTGATTCGCTGGGTCTCTGAATTTGAAAAGATCGGCAAACGGTCACTTCCGGTTAAAGCATCCAAACTAGGACATAGTACACATAAACGCAAGAAAGATAAATAAATAAATTGCAGAGAAAATATAACATAGTCTCGTGTATCACATCTTCTCTTCCATATGTCCCTCCCTTTGATGAGCAAAAAATTCCGTAGATGCTGAATGGTTTATAGCTGCGTGTGACAGTCATGCTTACTGACCGACACTTCTCACTTCTTGAGATATTAACATAAATACTGTTTAGAGCATGCAGCTATCGAGATAATACGAAAACTTTTTACGGTTGAAACTGGAATTCCAAAGCTTTGGGCTACGTTGCTTGAATTAAGGCAAAAAGTCTTGAATCTGTTTGAATTCTAAATTGGTACTGGTGCTCGTAATTTACGGCTTCCATACAAAAACCGATAAACATCAAAAATAGCGCCATAATATAGCCTTACCTAACCTATCCTAATGTAACCGAATTGGTGTCACAGTTGTTGAAGTCGCTGTTCTTAGAGTCAGTTTTTGTCTGTAGCGTAATTCACACAACGTTAAATGCGCGTCATTTGAAAATATAACCTAGCTAGATACGATCTCGGTAGTAAAGGAGTTAGTGCACTTGGGTTACACCGCTGCAATCCACCAAATAACTCTATATTAACCAGTTCCCCAAATCAGAAGAAAGCAAAAAGAAATCTAGAAAAGCTTGAGATAAAGTTTCTGAGCACGCAATACTAGAACCGGGTGGCGAGAGTTAGAATTGAGGACACGGAAGACCAGGTTTTTGTAATTAATTGAAAACCACAAAGTGTCAATACTCTGAAGACACGTGAATTGTGATTCGAGCTCTCAGCGAGCTGATGATTGATCTAAGCACACACTGGTTCCATTTCGAGCCCACTTGAAGAATGATTTGTCCCTGTTGAGCGAGAATATGGCCCAAAAAAGTTTGGTCTCTGAGTGAAGAAGGAGCGGAGCTGTTAGCTGCCTGGGAATGTCATCATATATTATGATTATGTATTGCCTCTCCTGCCTGTCAGCAGTATTTACAACCGAACCGATACTCTGGGCTCCCTTCGAATAACTGTATCTGTCTGTTGGGCCGAGAGTGAAACTGAGTCCAATAATCTCTCCATACATGAGGCATTGCGGGTTTCGACTCTTCTCATATTTATTGAGTTGGGCGAAGAACAAGCTCAGACTCTGAGTGATAAATTGCTATTTTCTGCAGGTGCCAGCGGTTTGCTCTTTTTTATTGTTGAGGAAAAATATTTTAAAAAGATAGGTTTGTTTTCTTAAATGTAAATTATTCTTAGATAGGATGCATCCTGAAGGCATTTGAGATCCAAATATTCAGATCCAAATGGGTTTGAGATCCAAATAGGCAAGGTTCCGATTAGGCTTTGTGATTCGAGAATTTCATAAATATAAAATAGAGTTAATGAAAGTTTAGTTTGTCCATGTCCATTTGGCATAAAGCTCAGATTAGTGGTACTCTCTTTCAAATGGAACTCATTTCATTATGCAATGCAAAAAAATAATGTTTTCAAAATTTATCAGTAAATTAAATATGATTATCAAAGACTGGCGATCTTATATGAAAATTTTAAGCTCATAAGATCACAAGATAAAGGTCATGCAAAATCTCGTCAATTTTAAGGATCAAGATTCAAGTCACCTAAAATCTTCATCTTTAACGTTTTAATGGCGGAAAAATCACAAATCAAGATCATTTCCGTTTAAGATCAATTTACCCAGATCAAGATCAGACTATTATTTCAAGAGAAAGCTCACTTTGCAGCCAAAAATCGCAATCTTAAGATCAGTGTTCTTGCTCATCTATGCCTACTATTTATTTGTTCATCTTTAGACCCTTTACTAAGGATTCTAACAAGGTTTCAGTTCAGATATATGACTAAGAACCTATGCTTGTGCAGCAGGACTGAAAGTGTGTTGTGCTCGTGGTTGTGAGTGAAGACAGGAAGTTTGTGGGCCGAGGGAGCTGGGGAGAAAATTCATTCGGCCCAAAAACCGCGAGGAGTGCATATAGAGGTCTAGATGGGCCTTTCATAAGCAGCTGTGGTGTACACTACTGGATTCTCACAACCATAAATTATTTTGGCACGTTTTCTCATTTTCCCCCTTCTCTTTATTCCTTCGTCTCTTCATTCTGCTACACAATAGGGAGACAGGCGGAGAAAGTCATGGATGATAGGATGGGACAGGCCGAGGACCTACTCTGTGTGTCCAACCACTTGACTAGGCTCCACTTCTTCCTGTCCTCTCTGTCCTAGTACAAGTGGACTCACACAGGACCAGAAATCATAGAATCAGACTCTATGTCGGAGACATTAGCCTTCGCAATAACTGAGACATGCAATAATCTAATGGTCATTTCCTCACATAACTTTATCAAAACCAATTTCAGTTAAACATAAATAACATGGACAAACAATAGCGCAGGTTCCACAACTTCTCTGAACTTCATAAGAAATACCTACCTGTTGACATGAACATGGAGCATGACATGAGTATTGTACATGACATGACATGACGACCTGAACCTTGAAACACTCAAAGTTATAGCATTACCTGTGCATTTGGCATAAATAATTGAAAACAGTTTGAGCGTTAATTTAACTCATCAGTGTTCCGGAAACTGAATTATCGAAATACACACTTCATCCTCAGCCTCATATATTATGATATCCAAATCTGTCTGACTCTGCTTGAGCCTCAGTTCTAATTGTCAAAAAATATCCACACATCCTCGATGGAATCGACTATCCCCGATGTTAAAATTTGAGAAAAATGTAAAGGGAATGACATAATAAATTAGTACAGAGTTTGCAGATTGAATCGATCTTACCAAATGCTTTAACTCTGGAACAAGATTGTACGATGAAAATCTCGGTCTAGCTAAACTAATGAGTGGAAATCTCGTACTAACTAATGTAACCAACGCAGCTATCGGATCATACATTGGGAATCTGGCGAAGCTCGTTGAGAATATAACTAAGTGCCTATGCGTGACCAGCCATCTAACCTAACAAGTTGAGCATAAACAATACTCGTTCCGCTCAATTGTCGCACCGACCCAGTTGTCTTTTGCCTTTTACGCAATTGTTATTGTTATGACTCTCCATTGGAAAATCAAGAGAATGACGGCAATTGGAATTTGGTCTTCTTTGTGTTCAGGTTAAGGTAAAGCATGGGGGAAGTGTTTCCGGGTCCAGGCGCTGGTTCCATGACGGCGCTAAACGCATAAAAAGCTAAAACCACGACCTGTCATTGATATCTGCTACATTTTTTTTTTGTATCGCATAAAGCAGCTCTCCTCTCTCTCTTGTCTTGGTGAAATTTATATAATGGAATTAAACACCCACCTCTTCATCCAAATCCAAAAATTTATTCGCCACATGCTTTATTTTTTTCATTTAGTCTGTTTATTGCCTGGATCAATCCTTAATTCGAAACGAAGCATAACAAAAAAACATTCTGCTAAATATGACCCAAACGGTGTGTAGTGCACTGTGTATAGTTCAATTCACAAAATCCAAATTTTATTTATGCCAATATGCAAAATAAAGAAAATTAAAGAAAAGAAAGAACACAAAGGTCCAGTCCCTAGCCAAGCAACGCGCACAATTGTGAACTGTGCTGATGAACAAAACGACTGAGAAAGGCCTAACTACCTTCCGATTTATTCCCGATGATTTTAGAAATGCGACTATACCTGACAAAGTAGACTTTGGCCACTAAGCTTATTCTCAGATGAATTTTTCGCAAAAAGAATTGGATAAATTGCCTTCGGGTTAACTATATTCGGATAAAATCGGATACTTTAAGAGCATTAACTGCCCCGAATCTATTTTTTTGAATTTTGATATACTTAAAACAACTTTCCCAGGGCACTTGAAACAAAACAAATCGGCCTTGACTAGGTTAATGGCCAATGCCTGGAGAACTGGATACAAGGGGCTCTGGACGCTACAGAGACATAATATTAGGAGTACGTGATTACTCAAAGATGAATGTATATTTTTGAGGTATACTCCCTGTTCTAGAATATCATAGATGCTTTCATTCTATTTTTCAGAATTCCTAGGGTCCCAGACATGTAGCCCAAACTCGCATAGGATGCTCATACTTTTGAAATGCAGGACAGAGAGAGACGAGACGAAATTAATACGGAACATTGATCTAGAAAGCTGGTATCTGAGAAACCAGGAACTAAAACCGTAGCATAGTTGTAGTACAACCCGTGTTGAGAGATTTCATACTCCAACTCAGCTCTCTCCGCTTAGTTCTGGAAGCAGACGCCTATGATCAGCATCGACCATAAGTAAAACACATGTTTATGTGGTTTATCTCAATCTCCATTTGCCTTTGGCTCTGATTCATTTCAAATTACTTCCCAGTCCTCTCTGCTTTCTCCGTAATCACACATGTATGGACTTCATGCTCAGAAGTGTTTGCATTGTTAATGCTTACTCCCGAATATGGAGCTAAACCTTCTCTCTTGTTTCTATTCCTATTCTACGTGGGACATTGCATACAGCTTCAGGGTCTATGCTGATGCTGAACAATGTGAGTTGACTAAAAATGACACGGATTCCCTTCCTCTGCTTTTCTCCATTCTAAAAGGCTTTTCATAGTAGTCACAAAATTGCTGCGGCTAGTTTTGTAGCTTGGCATAAAGCGAGCTATTTGAATCATGCTGTAGTTGACTTCCCGTGAATCAAAGGTTGATCATTTCTTATTTCCAATGTTTTAATTTAGAATCTTGAAAAATGATGGGCATTTCTCTCAGTTTGCCTGAGTCGAAAGATTGAACTTTGAATTTTGTGTGGTTACCTTTAGCACTTGGAATTTTATCCTAATTCGCTTGGCCGATATAGCAGTGCCTTCTTTGCATCAAACTCGACCTTGGGGATACGGAATGGGAGTATTTGAATTACTATATCGTAACTTAATATTAGAATTTTGTCGATTCAAATTGCAATGCATTAGACCAAGATTTAATAATTTCAACGAATTCAAATATTTTGGTTAGATTAGACCTCGTATTCGGTAATCGGTGCTAACTGTAACGACTAACGAACCGACGTTTTGCAGCCCTAAACTAAGAATTTTTTTTTGATGAACTGAGCATTATCGTAGAACTCTAGCAGCATGACGAAGGCATACCTGAAAAAATATTTTTAATTAGCCTGCTTGATATTTATTTATTTATTTATTAAGCCAAAAGTGGTTCATGTTAATTTTCATTTCAACAACGCAATGCAAAATGAATACCCATCAATGGGATTTACATCATTATGCCAGATATGATTGATTATGTTTGTTTACGTCATTTACATAGTTAAGAACTTAAATTACAGTATTAGTATTGTCCGAATTAAATATTCACTGTCAATTCAAAACGCGTATGCTTAAGAGTTCCATAGTATCCGCTAGGTTCAGCCATACTGCGCTTAACTAGGGTCCGAGAAGCGAAAATATTCTGAATTGTGTGCTTGTCATAAATACTCAGACAAAAAGATCTTAAATGCTAAGAAATTGTGGAAGTCATGATGCTGAGTGAATTCAAGAAGTCCTGTTTTTGGAGTATGCCATTGACTCGGGTCCAACTGGCTCATATTTGCCATCTCCGTAATCTCATTAGGAGAGAATCAAGGCAGAAACAAGTCGTTTGTGTAACTGGATCTACGTGGCTGAGCATTCATCTCCATCCCATCTCCCGAAATCTCATCTGCCGCTCTCTTCCCAACTCCGTTCAAGTCAGGCTGAATGATTCAATCGTCAATCCTCCGAGGAGATATGGAAGAAAGGGGAATTCAAAAGAAAACGAGGAAAAAACCACATGGATGAGCTGAGTCAAGTGTGGAGTCGGAGTGGCATGCTGAAAAGCCTTTTCGTGAGCTTTTCTCAATAAACTCTGTCTGTGTACATGTACAGGGATGTTCAGCGGGAGTTGGACAGCAATTAATAGTACGAGGGTCATTCCATTTATACGTATCACTGTTTAAAAAGTTGTAAAACAGATAAAAATTAATGAATTTAACTGAAACTTTCAGCCCAGGAAATCAAAGACAAATTTCCAGTTCCGCAGAAATTGGTTAAAATTATATATACGATATGGCCAGTTTTTATTACAATTTTTTTAAAAATTAGTTTATATATAGGTCCCTAAATATTTCTTAAACTTTTTTTATAAAAAAATCTTTTATATTTCTTTTGCACTAAGGTAATCGTTGATAAGCTTACGTGAAGGAAATACAATTCTAAGAATTTGCTTACGTTTTCTTGAATTCATTTCCAAGCCATTCAAAGCAATTTCTGTTTTACAGGCTTTTTTAAATAAAAGAGAAACAAATCGCTTTTGGGTAATTTGCAAAATGAGTTATTTCGTCGATGTTACTTATTAAAATCTCTTGAAAATTTTAGCAGAAATGCAGGAGGGATCTGCTCGAGTGTAGCAATTACTGGCGAAAAATATTCAGAGGCAAAGGTTTTGAAATTTTTAGAATGATAAAATCAAGCCTTTTTGCTAAAAACGTAGTAGAAAATGTCAGTGGGAATATTTTTGCCCAATTTTTTGCAGAAATGTGAGGCAGACATTCAGGTACATGTACTGAAAGTTATCGTGCTCAATTCATTCATTTGTTTTGTTTTACAGTGTCTAAAAGTTTTTCAATCAGTGACACGAATTAATGGAATGACCCTCGTATGTCCTGCAAACATGAACCAGAGTGGACCTCTCTCATCCTACTGATTGCGTACTAGGAATTGGGACAAGTCTCGCCAACAGTTGTATAAAACGGTGATGGGTTGTTGTAAGGAGCTCTGAGCTCTGTACAATATTTTAGAGTAGAAACCTCTCATTTGAACAGGAATTGAGAAAACGAATTCGGATAGGATGAATGGAGAGATAAGGGGGAAAAGAGCAAATAAAAAATCGATCTCTCTGACTACCTTAGGACCTACAATTTTTTATTCCTATGCTCTCGATTACCATAAAAGGGTTTGAGTAGTAGGCTCCGTAAACTAGAAGCATATTTTATCGACTGGCACATTTCTGCCTATCTCTGCTCAACTCAATAACGCCAGAGATAGATTATTACTTGGGAGAGCTCAAGGTTCTGAGAAGCCCTGCCTATTCCTGGATTTACATTTCCCATACATATGTATTTTGGGGCTGGAGTGAAGACTCCTTTGTAGCCTGGAGAGACATGGGAAACCAGGTGAGAGTTCCTTTTGTGCTTCTCTGAATAGAAATGATCGAGAAACCGTAGCGCGACAATTGGAAGACCAAAACTAGCAGACGGAGTAATTGCGGTTAATGTTTGTCATATTAATTTAAGTGTTCCCGGATTAAAATAATCTACTGGTTGTCACCACCGGTCCGTTTTAGACATACAAGCTGCTTTGGTCTCCGACAGCCGTCGGCTTTCGAGGCCCAGCGATGGAGTTGGAGGAGGCCTAAAACAAAGCAGAAAAGCTTATGCACCTTGAGGCTTGAGGCGAAGGAATTGAAGTGGGTTTTACTAGCAACCGACTTTCTACTGTAAGTACAGCCAGAACGTGCTAGTTTTGTAAAAACCTGCAGGTAGGTTCACTTTCACTTTAGTGGGAAGAATTACAGAATACAGCATTTTAAATGGGCTATGATGCTACGATTTAGTTACAACAAATAAATCCGATTCTTACCGCTAAATTAGCTAAGTTGACCATAACCTACCGAACAATGACGTAATTCACCGTAAACCTTTTCTGCGTATTCCTGACTTGCTTATATGGTACACACGCAGGTCAATAGGCTATATTTTTGGCATTCATGCTCATACGGCTAAACCTAACCTAACC
>JAQFXZ010000758.1:0-15827 GCA_034694025.1 Ceratophysella scotica | reverse complement strand
TAACCACTCTCGGAAGCTGGGCATCTCACATGTTGCAAGTATGTATGAGAATACGCGCTAGCGTTTGAAATGCAGAAATATTTACTGTTAGGTGTAATATACAGCTCTTGTTTATTTATCTCATTTTCGTTATTTTTGGTCACGTGGGTGGCCTCTGACTTATAGAACACCCTGTATATGACAGTCTTGTCAGTGTCAGTGAGCAAATAATGCGTTAAACATTCGAATGACTCTATAAAACGCGTGTAAAGGGGATAGCCATCCATATTCGCTTTTGCATGTTTGCAGAATTCAGATGAAAGCGAAAAAACAAAAGTAAGAATTGTAACAAAAAGTTTTTTAAACTCATATTTGCAGGGGAATTGCTTGTTGCATTGCAGGCACACATGAACTATGTATTGTTTTTACAATATTCAATATCTTTATGGCATGGTACTTACTTACGGGAAATATTTCATGTTAGGAAAAACAAAAGTTAAGAGGTAAATGGTAAAACAATGATTATGTTATGACATTTGGTTCTTGGAACTTCAGAACGCTAAACCCTATTTCAAGAGCTATTTACTCAGGCTATTTGTTTTGTACTCGTGGAACACGTAACCTGATCTGATCCGCTTTCTGATGTACTACGTGTTTGTCTTTTGTGACATGTATAGCGTAACCAGGGTTGTGCAATATCACGATTTTGGTAATCTTGAGGACTCTGATTCTAGGATTTTGATTTTGAAGCAATAGCCTGATTTTGTATTTTAATTTTCTAGAATTGTTTATTTATTTTGATCTGGAAAATCACGGTTTTCGGCTAAATTGAACATTTTAAATCACGATTTGATTTCAAAATCAGGATTTAAAATCCATAAAAATATCGTTGATTTTGATTTAATGATTTGATTTTGACGGCGAAAAGTGATTGATTTTTATTGCGGGTTTTTGAAGGCGAATTTTTGTTAATTTTGGTCAATGATTTTGAAAAATATTTTCGAATGATTTTGTCAAGCCTTAGCCGTTAGTCAATTTCTCGCTAGTAGATTCACGGAACTATCCATTTTCCTACGTAAAAAAGTAAGCGAAAAGGTTAAAGGTTGGTGTTTCATTTCAATGTAAACATTAGGATGATAATCGATGAAGAGTGAAGCCTGTAGAAGGCTTTTATTGTAATTAACAAATTATACACTTTAATTGCTTCCATGTGCAATATCGGACTGAATTCGGAAGAGATGAGCCATGTACTTAGCTGCTAGAACTCGGAACGGAACGTAACGTAAACACGAATCCACTTGAACAAAATATCGATCCGCGTACCATGCCGCCGGTGGTAATGTCGGGCTATTAGGGTTTCCAGCTGCCAATAAATTGCTTCGCATACCACCGAGAAATAGATAGTGCTAAACTTGCCTTGTAGCTTTGTAGTCTAGTCGCTAATCCTCTGTCCTGGGAATTTAGTGACATTTCATTCATAAACCGTCTCACTGAACTAAAATTATTGAATTTTCAACTGACCAGTAATAGTCGCATGGTCAAACAAATAGGAGAAACCGTAAAATCTTATCAGGGTTGTAAAATTGTGTGCTGACTTTGACTTCCGGTATTTGGCAATAAATATGAGCATTTTACTGTCAACTGTAACCTATAACCCGATTTTAGCCTTGTGCCTTGTCAATTGGCACTATTTACCAAGTAGTACAAATATTTTATGCATGACTGCGGAAGCCATTAGCCAGACGGCTCAACATAATTTCCAATTTTGCGAGAATGAATGTCCATTGCAATTGCAAGTTCCACTTTTCAGTGATTTAACGAATTAGGTAGTTTGTTAATTGCTGTGCGTAATGCATCCTGCTATTTAGTAATTCTATGTAGCTGGCCATGATTTATACCCGTAACAGTAAAAGGCTCTCTGCAAATGATAACGTGTGACACAATGCCTATTTAGTGAAATATTGATAAAAATGTCATTTACTAACAGAGATAAGTGACACGTACCGAACCGAATGCCCACTACTATTTCATGCTAGAGTTCTCAACTTTATTAAGTAGTTTAGTTTTTCTCTTCAGCCATAACGTCGGAAATGGAGTACTTTACTTAGCATATTTTAATAGTTATTTCATATATTGAGAGATTCTGAAACATTAATTGAGGAGCGAATATAGCTTAATTAACTCGAGTGAGAAAACTCGCAATTCCACGCTGTAATTATAATATAATGTCTGAAACCCCACAACCGCCACCACAACAGCATCGATCGTGGTTAAAGTTGAAGTTACCCGTTAGCTGGGCGGGATCCCGGGACCGTGGCACGAAGAAAAAGCAGGCCCGACTAAATGCTGGCACTGCCCGGCATGTCAACATTGACACGTTTAAGCTGGATGGAAAGTCAGGTGTTTTAATTTTTAATATTGAAATCATATGCAACTTTCCACGAATGCAGAATTTCGAAAGGTTTAAATTTAACCTTAATTTTAACCTTAAATTGGCTGCAATAAACTCCAAAAATTGAATATGTATTTAATGCTTCATTTTGTTTGGACAAAAATCGAATAGCCGCTAAGCTACTAGGTCAAAAGTTTAAGCGTTAGTTTCGTTCTATATTTCGTAGCCGCACATTTGTTTTTTGAAAAGTTTGTCTTTCTAATTTTCGGATTTTTCTAAGTAAAACGGGGTCTACGTTTTTGCTTGGCACAGGCTATTTTTATGCGTAGCCGAACTTGCTGGATCTTGAGCTTTGGCTGCTGTACACTTGCTAAAATAGCTCAGACAAGATTCTTCAATTAATGATTACTGAAATAAAATATTGAAACAAATATTCAAGCTTGAAGTAGATGCGTACGTGCGTAATAGAATCCACAATCACTCACTTTCAGAAGATTTGATTAATAGAACACCCGGCACATCAAGTACGTTCGTAAAGTTGCGTTATGAAATATGAAATTGAACAGTGTTGTTTGCACGTGTTGATTTCGTACCGTACCGATTCCTAATGTACAGAAAAGGTGTTTATTCTGTAATTTATATCAGTGAAGATTTTGTGTAACAGATTGTTGCTACATATTTAATTATATGATGTGGAATGCGAATATGCATAAAATGAATTCCTAGGTTAAAAAAAATAATAATAAGACAAATAGCATAATTGCAATTGTTATAAAATTCCACACAAAAATAAAATGCTGTAATTCTGCTATTTTCCTTTTCAGAAATACTAGAGAAATGCAAAGGAATTGAGAATATTCTACACACAATAAGCAATGACGGAGCCCATTTATGGAAGGTTCGTTCGACCTCAAAATGGTTCCGCCGAAGATATGCTCTGAACGTTGGAGACATGAATTTGCATTACGAGCCATCGTACAGGAAAAACAGCTTCTGTTTCGGTGGAAATGCAAAGCGGGACAGTAAGTTCGCAATTTTCATTGCTTTGTATTTAAAAAAAAGTCCATAGTGTATCATTGTACTCAATAATTTTCTAGTTGAGATTGCTGATATTTCGGACGTGAGAAAAGGCTGGAAAACGGACACATTCAATAAAATTGGAGCAGCACAAGATAGGAAAGCGAAAGAGTCGGATTCCATGCGGCTGGCTGTGGACGAAAAAGCCTGTTTTTCTATTGTTTACAATGACGGGAATCGGAAGGACCGAACACTTGACCTCGTTGCTCCTAATCCAGACATAGCTGATAAGTGGGTTAGTAAAAGGAACACTTCAGTTTATGTGGGAATAGGTTTAAGCGATAATAAAGTACGCCAAATGCTTGATAACTGACTTTTTTAAATGCTCGTTTTAGGTACGTGCCATACTGCATCTAGTGAATTGGACAGAGTCGAAAAAGCAAGAAGAAGGCTATGAGCTTTGGCTCCGCAAAATGTTCAACATTGCTGATGTGGATAACAACAAGAGCTTAACATTTGCCGAAACTATGAAACTAATTCGAGAATTAAATATTCAAATGACTGACGCCGAGGCAAAGAAACTATTCAATGAAGCTAACACGAGAATAGCTGGGAAACGAGAGCTTGAAGTCTTGGATGAGGACGAATTCATCGTCTTCTACTTCAGACTTCTCCAAAGACCCGAAATTGATAAATTATTTTCAAGGTTAGCTTAATTGCCTCTGATCTACTTTAGACAAATTCATTGAATTAATAACTGAGCCAATTTATTTCCTACCGCAGCTATGCGCTTCCCAGTGGAGTTTGCACTGCCAATGAGCTTTGTCAGTTTCTACAAAAGGAACAAGGCGGCATGGAATCCATTTCAATTGAAGATTGCAATGAGCTCATTAGTCTTCATGAGCAGTCGGATTTGAAGAAGAAAGGTCAGATGACTTCAGCTGGATTTGTCAATATGCTCCTCTCGTCTGAGTTTGAATTATTCAATAAAAAACAGCGACGGATTTATCAGGATATGGAACAACCTTTGTCACACTACTACATTTCTTCGTCCCATAATACGTAAGCTTAGAAACTTCTTGATCTTGATGCATTTGGGTCATGTCAAAGTGAACCAAGCCTCTGTGCAATGCCGCCTCCAGAAGCGTTCCTCTGTGTTTTTTCTCCATTTTCTTATTTCTCATTAGGTTGAGTTTTTGGATTCGGAATGCCCCAGACTTTAATTGTCTCGGTTTATTTGTGGCTTAAATCTAAACTAACCTAACCCAACCTAACCTAGCATAATTTGAATAGAACTTCATGGGAATCACACTCCAAACATGAGAAGCAACAATGACAACGGTAGTCGTAGGCGTCGGCATGTACCAACGGTCAGAGGCAACGCTGGTGAAGACGTAGCATGGGGCTTGGTTTACCCAAACCAAACTAATTTTTGTATAATGTATGATGCGAATTAGTCGAATTTGGTTAGCCAATTTCAATTTGGATTGCCTGAGTTGAAGGCTTATATAATTGTTTTTTAAATTTGACTAAGCTTTGCAGGGCAAAATCATTAGAAGATGATTTATAAAGATTAATTGCAAAAGACCCACTAAATTCGACTTCCAAATTACAAAATCAAAAACTTAGCTGTCAAAATCAACTAATGTTTTTTTTTTTTTTTCAAAAGCGTGATTTTTAAATTATTAAAAATTGCTAATTCAGCTGAAAATCGTGATTTTTCAGGTAAAAAGCCCATTTTAAAAATCAAAATACAAAATCAGGCCATTTCTTCAAAATCTAAATCCGAAAAAATCCTTTATTTGACCAAAATCATGTTTTAAATTCATTGATTTTCAAAATCCAATGATTTTGCACAGCCCTGAACTTTTTGTACATTACTATTGACATTTTGAATTTTGTTTATTTCAATTGGGTAAACTTTTTCTAGTCTAAACTCTAGACTGTGAAAAGCTTCTTCTTCAACAAAACCACAAATGAATACCATATAAAAAGTGACGTTTTAAAAAAATGTTCCTATCGGCGATCTAATTTCGTTTAATTTGAATTATGCTAGAATACTTCGAATCCTTAATAAAATAGGTTGCTTATTTGATGAAACGTTCAATATTCAAAATGTATTTTCACATTGACATGTTTTTCTGCAGGTATCTGCTTGGAAATCAACTTAGTAGCAAGAGTAGCGTAGAAGGATATGTAGACGCCTTGAAGCGAGGTTGTAGATGCGTTGAAAGTAAGTTGAACCAAAAGTCCTATAGCAAGACGACACTCCTTGTAGTAAACTTTGACCATAGTAATAAATCTATAATTTGTATCTCAGTCGACGCCTGGGATGGAGATGACAACGAGCCGATTGTTTGGCATGGTCATACTTTGACCGGTAAACTCCAGCTTCGGGAGGTCCTTGAAGATGCAATTAAACCGTACGCATTTGTTGCCACTTCCTATCCTCTTATAATTTCTCTGGAAAATCATTGCTCATCAATATATCAGTTGAAAATGGCGACCTACTTCCGCTCTATCCTGGGAGACATGCTCTACACTGAAGAAGTTACAGAAGACATGGAACATCTTCCGTCCCCACGATCACTCAAGCGGAAAATCCTTCTGAAAGCCAAGAAATCCCGACACCCAACGGAAAACGAGGGTTCATCAAAAGAAACCTCAATTTTCTACGCAGAAACAAACACCGATGGGTCAAATTCAAGAACAACTGCAACTAAAATAGTCAAAACTTCTACTTCATCCTATCAAGAAGTTCGGAAAACGGAAGCTGTCAGTGTAGAAGTGCACAGCAGTACAAGTACAAATACAAATGCCACTTCGAGTTCCAGTGCAGCTAATAGAATCAGTCAGCAGCAAGTTGTGCAGAAAATGTCCATCTCGAAAGCTGCAGAGGCTATGTCCAATTCCATACCATTCGTAAGAACACGACTTGTTACAACGTTTACCGTTTTAAATCTTCAAATCATCAGCGCTAATTTAAAAAGAACTTTTATAAACGCCAAATGTTGCATTTGAGTTTCTTATTGTTTAAAAACATCAAATCTACCTCAAATTTTGTACTTGAATTCCTAAAAAAAAATACGCTACGACATAGTTCGAGCACAAGCATCAGATGACACGTATTCACGTTTCTTTTGTGGTTTTCTTTTACTAGGCAAGCGCAGAAACGCTCACGGATGCTGAAGACGAGAGCAGTGCTGAAGAAGAGAGCAGCAGTGACGACGAGCCAGAACGTCCAAGCGTAGATTTCATTGACGGAGATGTTCAGACGTCTCTAGCAAAGACGGTAATTTTAAAATGGTAGTTTTTTGGTGTCTTGGAATATTCTACACAGTGCGAGGTTAATCAACCACTATTTTGTTGCTTAGAAACCAACGGAAGCCTTATCCGAGCTGGTCAATTTAATCCAAGCTTCCAAATTCCATTCATTCGAAGAAACGAAGAGGAGCTGGAAATGCTACCAAATGAGTTCTTTCGGAGAGTCCAAAACCATGAAGTTAATTGAGAAGCGCGGAAGGGAGTTTGTAGAGTACAATACCCGGCACATAAGCCGGATTTATCCTAGGGGATCACGAACGGGCTCTTCTAATTTTGATCCAATACAATTTTGGATAGCCGGATGTCAAATCGGTAAACCAGCGGAAGGAACACAAAATCTAGCAATATTTCTTTTTCAAAATGAACAGTTTGAAATTAAAATATATGATCTCTATTGTTTCAGTGGCCTTGAACTATCAAACGGAGGATTTACCCAACTTCCTCAACTATGCTTGGTTCCGAGATAATGGGAATTGTGGATACATTCTAAAACCAGAATTCCTTCGAAATCAATATACTCAATTTGACCCAAACGCATTACTAGACAAGAATCAGGGTAAAATATTAAAACTTCGGATTATCAGTGGTCAACATTTACCCAAGGCACCGGGTAATGTATAACATAATATAACATAATATAACATTACATTATCAACAATATGATATATATTATGATATATATATGTTATGATATATATTATTAAGGTAATCCGGAAATTGTGGATCCCTATGTTGAAGTTAAGGTAAACGATTTAGAATATGCGTGCATAACTAATACATGCGTTGTATTAAAACAAGTTCAACAAATGGATCTCACCCCAATGCAGGTTATTGGATTGCCACAAGATACGGAGAAATACACAACGAAGACGGTGCACAACAATGGATTCAACCCGATTTGGGAAGAAACCTTTGAAACCCGAGTTCGATGTCCAGAATTGGCTGTGCTCTATATTCGTGTTCGGGATTACGCACAAAGTGGTTCGGATATGCCCTTGGCGCATTATGCCATCCCTTTCAATTCAATTGCTACTGGTAAATTATATACTACTAAATTTTGCATGATGGATGTACGATGTACGAGTATCATTCCATTAATTCCTACGCGTCTTTGAAAAGCTGTATAAATGACCAACGTGGATAGATTGCGTTGAAACTTTCACCGCATTTGAAGCAATAACTAAGTTATGTTGCAGCAAAAAATGGGTAAACGTGTCCATATGGACAGTTTCTATTATTCATTTATTCATTATTTTATTTCATATTTAGTTTAACATTTATTTAAGAATTTCAAAATCTTTGCCGTGGAAATATTTTTGTCACTTTTCTCCATCTTTGAGCAGACTGCCCTGTTTCTAGTAAAAATTTCGATTTTACCAAGTAGGACGGACTAAGCAATATTTTGTAAATTACTCAACATCGACTTTTTCGGCCATTTTTTAAACAAATCTGTAAAACAGAAATTGATAGACTTCAAGTCTCGATTTAAGCGTTTTCTTAGAATTTCATTGTCTTGGCGTTAGCCCATAAACGAATACTGAAATGCAAATCAAAATGATCGGAAAAATTAATAGAAGAGCAAAAAACATAGTCCAGGAAAAACGAGGGAAAATTCTACTCTTTTGACTAAAAATTGACTAAAATATATTAAAAAACTAAAATTGTAATAACGCTGTCTATATGGATATTTTACCCAATGTTTCAATGTAAATTAGCTATTGCTTTACCTGTGGTGAAAGTTTCAACCCAATTCATTCACTACTGTCCGTTTCAAAGCTTTTCAAAAAACGCGCGAATTAATTGAACGCCCCTCGAACTAAATAATGGTTTACAGCTAACCTAACCTGTCCACAATTCATTTTTCAGGATATAGGCACCTTCACTTGATGAGCCTGAAGGGCGTTCCGCTAACTCCTTCCTCATTATTTGTACATTTAACCTTGGAACCAGCTAAGAAGCCTTAATTAATTAGTAATCAATCTAATCGGACTCCACGCACTAATTGCCTTGGTATTCCTACGCATAAAAATTATTGAAATTGAAAGTGCTACTCATTTATGTGATCAACCTAAAATGACAAGCAAAGCTAAATGTTGTGATAGGCGCTTATCAAATGAAAATGTGATTGTATCTGTACTGTAATCTGTACAAACTTTATTATATTATTCAGCAAATGTGTTCCTCTACTATGCATGTATTAATTGGCCTGACTGAGCTGCGGAAAAACAGCTCTTTTTCGTGATATTTGTTTTTCTATTTACGCTCGGAAATCCTATTTTACGAATATTAAATCAAAGTCAACACAAACCGTTGTAAGATCTATTCGACCTGAAAATGGTTTTTATTCATCATTAAAAGTCAAATATTAGTACATTTCTGCAGGATTAGAATTTAGAATATAATATATGGCTCAACTTACAGAATATCTACGTACATATATTCAATACAGATGCATATTAACAGTAAATAGAGTAAGTACAGTCAATTACTAAATGTACAAAGTAACTTAATAGTTGTTTTTGTTTACATTACCACACCACTCACGTGATGGTTCACATTTCATTTCACGGAACATGGTTCATTTCATTCTTGAGGATCACGTCCGGTCAGCCTTGGAGTTCCTCTTTTTCGTCGATTTCTTCGTGATAGCATTACGGCAGCTAGGGTAAATCAGGGGCAGGATCTTCACACCTTTGATCAAACAAGAGTTCTTGTTTTTACAGTTTTAGAAACGGGATAACAAGTTTCTGTTTTCTGTTTTAGCTTAGCTGAGTACCCATGAGCCGCCGTGTAGTTCCAGAACACAGTCACGGGCAACCTGGAAGATCGCAAAATACATAGCCTTTCGGCTTTCTTTTAAGTTTCCATTTTTTTTTTGTTTTTGTTTTTTGTTTTTTTGGTTTTGGTTTTTGTTTTTGTTTTTTTGTGTTTTTTTTTTAGGTTTTCGATGCGATATTCTTTTTTTGAGTTTTCGTCTAATCTGCACTTAACACTGAAATAATTCTAGAGGCTTTCACCATAGATAGTTAACTCTATAAATTATACCGTAAGGTATTTACAAAGAAAGGAATGCATAAATATCTTGGTCTAAATTAAACGTTAAATGAAACAACAATTTTATATTACATTATTACCAGTGAACGGAACTTAAAGTACTTTGAAGTCAAAAGGAGAAGTAAAATACTGTGATCAAAATGTACATCACACGTTAATTGGACAAAAAAATTAAGGTTTATACAAGTAGTGTCTATTGATAGTTCCAACTGATAATAATTTACAAGTCAACGTCCAGACCAGACACAATATTTGTTTACACGGAAACTTGGTCATATTGTTTGAGACGGACTTTTGAAAAGGAGAAGACTCAAAAGCTTGAGCAAGTTCATTCACATCCTAAGTTTAGAGAAACATAATGCTACTGAAGCTTGCAGCTGATGATAAGTTTAAGAATCACTTTAAACCGCTTCCTATTTCATACAAGAGGATCCACTCACAGCACGCGTGAGAACTCTTCACATGGGAACAGTCTGCAAAACAAAAGAGAATTCGGATTGTAGATACAAAGTCCACGGGGTGAGTAGCAGAACAGCATCACTCAGTATATCAGGATTCTTTCTTTTCATCCGGGTAAATCTGCGCCAAACAAGCGGGAATTTAAAGGGTTAATCTTCTACGCAGGCAGCTAAAAACGCATTTCTTTATTTCACAATTTAAAAACCAGGTATGAACAATCGCGTTAAAGAGCGCCTCCGAAACTTGACCTTATCCCTCGTCACGCGTTAATACTAAATATCGGGTTGAAGCAAAGATTATGGAACAGGCTGTAACCACCTACTGTAGCCACCCAACATTTCTACAAACCTAACTAGAATTTACCAAAAAAAAAAAAACGTCACACGTTATCACCATAACCTAAACTAAAGCGTCATGTCTCATCATGTCGGAAGTGAAGCCCAAAAACGCTACTAAGTGTGCATTTTTCAGTGGCTTGGAAATATGGGTGGTTGTAATTGGTGGTTACAGCCTCTTCCATAATATTTACTTCAACCAAATATTGTGCTATGCAAGGTGAGGTGAAGCGTGCTGTGCCAGCGAAACCCGAAGAACATTTACAACGAACTTAAAGCACATGAACAAAAATTGGTAATTTTGAGCGAGGTCTGTGAACGGTGAATCGACTAGGAATTTTTTCTTTGACAATATTTGAATGAAGGTTTGATTTGTACTCGTGAAAAACCACCGTAGAAGTGAAAGAAGTAGATTCTTGTGTAAAAAAAGCCACCGTATTCACATTATATTAATACATGTGGAGTTATATTTAAATGAACACATACACAATAAACTAGGAATTTTACTCGAGAGTTTATAGGAAAGAAAATCGATTACCGCAACCGTCAACAAAAGCGAACGTAAAGATATAAGTGCAAGGTGACAATATTCGTAGCAGGCAAAACCCGCGACTTCAAAAACAGTGACACTAAAAACTGCGACATAAAAACCGCGACACCGAATAAGTTACTATTTAAGGTTAGGTTTCCGTGTGTCACAGTTCTTGGAGTCGCAGTTTTTTGCTTGAAACTTTTGGTTCAGTCACCTTGGCTAATTGAAAAGGCCCCTCAAACTTGTGTCATGTGTTCAAGCAACTAGCTAGCTGGCTGGATGTGAACGCTGACCGCCCTCACCCAGTTGACTTTTGGTGTTGAAAGTTAAAATAGGATTGAAGAGAAAATAAAAACAACCAAACAGCGGGTTACCTGATAGCAGGAACAGCAGGCAAGGAAAAGTAGTTAACGAAAAGAACTAGCTATACAGAAGACGGAGATCACGGTGAAAGTTAAGTACCTCTTTTGGACCGGCGGAATGCAAGATATTTGGACTTGCAACGGGTTTGGGGGATTTGAACTCTCCAGCGTCACACTGTGAATTTCCTGTCCCTCTATCTGAAGGTGAGCCAGTAGACTCCTAGAAGAAACAGAAAGAAACCAATCATTAGACTCAATAAACATCAGCGGATTAAATAAGAAACTATATTCAACGCTAAGCAACTAAAGTGACAGACGTTAAAAATTTGAAATAAAAATTTGAACTTGGCCCAAACAACTGACTTAACTTAGCAAAATCAAAGTGAATCAAACCAACAAAAGAATACGTGAATAGTGTTAAAATGTAAACCTACAAGACGACCCATAGAGCCTCTGTTCATCAGCATGAGAGCCTCAGATCTGGAATTGTTGAGGAATACTGAATCGTCAGCCTCCAATTCCAGTAGGCCATTCACGCTCGTCTGCACCATTTTTTAATGATTTGAATCAAACATTGGACTTTTCAAATTACGCCTGTTCGTGTCGTTAACTTGCAAACTTTCTTAGTTAATATGATAATTTGAAGGGGAGACTTACATTCAAGAAGGACGACTCGTCTCCATTGGACGCTTTGAACTTTTTAGCCAAATCTTCAGCGATAGTTGTAGATGAGCGCTTTCGTCGAGCACTTCCGTCTGAAGACTGGAAAAATAGTACTGAATGTTAGCTACTTCTAAATATATAAATGAATAAGCCTATATTACATTAAAGATCCCAACAGCAGAATAAAATATATTCGTACCCTTTTCGGTGGTGCTCCAATGACGTCAGCAGGCAAATACTCCGTGAGGTACCTTGGTCGAACGTAGTGGGCGTCTACTTCCATGCCTTCCTTATGGAGGCCCAGCTCCTTTGCGCGAAACATAACTGTAGTAAATAAAAATAAAAATTGAGATTAGAAAACCGCGCATCACAAATCACAATCCTCGAATTATACTTTCATTTATGTAGGTGTATATGTTCTAATTTGCAATATGAAGAACTTACCATTCTCAGTGAATGTTGAAATATCCTGTGTTAGGTCAATGTTGAGGTCCTTGGTTTTGACAAATTGTAAGCCGATGAACCACTGAGTACAAGCACGATTCGGGTCAGGAGTCACGGGTCCGTAGGACGTGGGCCAAATATGAGCCAGTTGAATGTGCTCATTTCGTTCCAAACTCATGATGAGAAACCGAATCCTGGACTCAACCAGTCCGTACCACTCCAGCAGCTCCTCTTGACAATTCGCACTCGCAACCAGCACAATGAAGTGTCTGCGGAAGTATGAATGAAATAATTGTTACTCTTTATTCCGAATATCAAGATAAAGTAGATTATTTAGTGGATTGACTACTTACTTGTATTTCTGAAAAAACGGGAATGGTTCGAACAACTTTTCCCAGGCAACTTTCCCGGCGACTATTTCGTCACTGATGACAAGTCCTACAATATACCAAGACATGGATGTTTAATTTTTATAGTCAGCACAGTTTACAGTAAATTGATTTTAGCTTGAAATATCAGAAAACGAACCTCGTTTAAACGCCTCGACCATGACATCTCGGTTGGAAGCCGTCGTGTTGAAAGTTGAATTCTGTTGCGGGTAGGCCGGGGTTATGATGGGCATCAAGTGGAATCGATCAGATGGGTTAATCTAATAAAAATAGGTAAAATTCAACTTCATGCATAACACTCCTCTTCTTTAGCTATATGCTCAAATGCTGCTGTTCTTGTCCAAATAAAATACATATTAGTTTCTACTTACTCTTGGATCCCAAACCGGAAACTGAAGGGAATTTGAGGACTGCATGGGCTTGAGGAGCACGGGCTGTGGCCACTTCCATTGTGACCACACCATGAAAAACTTGTTCACAATAGTTGAAGAAGCAGCATTTGGGTAGAGTTGACAAGTCCTTGCAACCAGCATTGCCCAAGATACACCTCCAAGATAGCCAAGCACGTTGCTGTAGATCCCGTTTTCTAAAGAGTTAACAAATACGATTTGAAAATAAAGAATTAGATATTAAACTAATTAAATTAAAATTAAAACAGTTTTACAAACGCAAATTAATATCACTCACTCTTGGCCCATAACTTGATGCAACGAAGTGCAAGTCTGAAGTTGTCGATACTAGGAACCAGCCTTAGTATTTCGTCCGTCACACGTGAACCGTTCAGGCTTCGCACACACTTCTGGTCCAAATTCTTCAATATTTTGTCATCCATGAGGTCCTAATTATTAAAAGGGAATCGTAAATCTAATGCTACAACATTGTCGAATGTGTTATTATTATTAGTCGTATAAGCAAATATTAATAATTACCGTGTTTTCTGCCACTTCTTTTTCGGCTAATCTGGCAAACAGCATGTCAATTTCGATCCCATCAAACTTCATCTTGATAACAGGCACGTAGGCTTCTTCAACAGCCCGAATTTCCGCTGCCTCTTCTTGCTCTTTCAGGATTTCATAGAAGGATGCAAAGTAGTCGGCTCTGTCGATATGACGCGGCACAACGCACAAGGCGTCAATGTCAGCTCCGCGGTTGTGCACTCCGAGTCGGTAAGAGCCAAAAGTGAAGATTTTACCACCAACCTACATCAAGAAACAAGCAACCTATTCAGTTTCAGTTTTGAGCAATAATAAAGACTAACCCGCAAAATAAATATTGAAATTGAAAGAATCAGCCGTCAGTCAATCCTCGATCAATTCGTTTTAATATTTCGCGCAGAAACCTCATTGCATGTGTTTCTCAAGCTTCCAGCCAAAAACCGCGACTCCAAAAAGAGCGACACCAAAAACCGCGAAACCAAAAACAGCGACTCCAAAAACCGCGACACACCAAAAAGAGCGACACCAAAAACCGCGACACTCGGAAACCTAACCTAACCTAACCTAAAGTAACTTATCGATGTCGCGGTTTTTGGAGTCGCTGTTTTTGTGTCGCGGTTTTTGGTGTCGCTATTTTTGGAGTCGCGGTTTTTGCCTGTTACGGTTTCTCAAGGCATTCCTGAACCGAGCACAAAGTGACATGATATGATTTAAGAAGTCATTGGGACCAGGTCATCTATTTCTCTTTCTTACTTGCATAAATGAGTTTGTGCACGAGAGTATGGAGGGAGGCGACAGGTGACGTGCATTCGAGACGGAAAAGCAGGTTGAAGCAAAAATGAGACATGCCCAATCGGTGACAAAAGAGCGAATGGGTTCAAGACACGTTGGAGTTTGAATCTGGCGTCGTTCTCAATGTTCCATACATGTACTGCTTATTGCTCTGGGTCACAGAATCTTGTGAAAGCGTATGACCAATGACCACCAAGTATTGAAATACCTTTGAGGATTTTATGTGAAAAGGAAAGTATGGTCTTTGGTCTTGGAATTCAGTTGCGCTAGGATTTTAATGTATTCTGGGTTGGAATGTGAAACGTGGATGACTCTCAAACCTCATAGCCAATCACCTTATTAAGAAATTGTTAATTAGATATTGATGAATTATTATTTTTTTGAGAAAAAGTACATACACATGGAGGTGACTGTATGCTGAGATTGAATTTGACACGGAACAGAAAAAATCCTTTATCTACATGCAGTATTACATTGGGTTCCGTTATCGAAAACCTAGTCAATACTAATCTGGAATTGCTAATTCACACACTGGGAGTAGTTTGTACTGATTAGTCCCAAATACTCCAAATGCATTAGGACTCCTAATAGGCAGTTGAATTCCCTAAAGATATGCATTTACGTATGAGCCGGACATATTTCAATATTTGGAGGTCATTTCATTTTATTTTCATAAGAACTTCCAGTAATTGGCAGATCTTGATCTGGCGCCCCTGATCGGAACAATAGGATGATTATAAGGTTCAGGTTTATATGCACAAACAAATAAACCAGGCCAAAAGTGGCATTTATGCAGTAGCTTAGTATGCAAAACATATGCATGCAGTAAAATTTGGCGCTATTTATACTGTTTTATGCAAAAAATAAGCAATATGCAAAGAAGTATGAAATATGCAAAAAATATGCAATATGCAATAGAATATGCAGTATGCAATGAACTAATAAATTCTATCCTAGGCTTATATGCGGGAAGAAAAAAAAGCTGCGGACCCTTCCAAATTCAATTTTAGTGCATTATTAGATTGACGAAAGTCAAGCTCATGTGTTTGCCCTTTCTGTCCGTCCGTCCGTCTGTCCGTCCGTTGTCACAAATTTTGCTTCGCACGCAAGCTCTGTATGTAAAGCGGTTTAAACGGAAGCGGTTGTGCTT
>JAQFXZ010000757.1:0-15841 GCA_034694025.1 Ceratophysella scotica | reverse complement strand
AAACCCGAAAACTTCGTCTCCGACTTTGTGCTGAACCGCATCTGGACCTACTGAAGTCACGATTCCCGAAATATCCAATCCAGGCTGCATATCCATGTAGGACGGAATTTCGAAGCCCTCTGGCTGAAGTACCATGAACAAATCACGAAAGTTGAGTGCACATGCTTGAATACTGATCTCAATATTGTTTCCAGTAACGTCCACCTTGTTTGCTGCTGCAACATTCAAATCAGCCAATGAATGGCTTTCTGGATTGACGATTCTGAATCTTTCAGAGTTCGGAAGGTTTACGGGCAAGGCCCGTTTTTCTGATTTCTGCAAACGTTGAACAAATTTTTTCCCATTCCGCAAAGCGATAAATTTGTCGTTGTCAAGGCTCCACAACTCGGCAAATATTTCTTCCGTTTCTTTTTCTGTATCCGCCATATTCTGATCTGTGTCAATAATGCTGAGGCGTAAATCAGGGATTTCATTATTCACGGATCTGAGTAAACCCCAGGATACTGCACCGTTAGGATTACCCGCTTCTGCGTCTCCAATGTAATGGATTCCTCTTGTGACCGTAACCAGTTTGGGCTTATTTTGGATTGTTGGAAGGAAAGTGCTGAATGCCTTGCAGAGTTGAAGCAGAGCGGAACAGAAAATGGTTTGAGTATCCTCTGGGTTCAGGGTATTGTTCCACGTATCTGGCCAAAAGTAAATAATTCCTTCTAGCTGATACGGTTTGATGAAGGCAAACAGCATGTTGAAATGCTCAGGATTGGTCGGATCCAACTCTATCAGGTTTTCTTCTACGTGTTCTTTGTACTGACTGGAGAAGTTTACACGAATCACATTTCGACTTGCAGCATTTAATTGTTCTGTGATTGGTAACATCTGTGAAGATTCATTCCCAAATAAAATCCAATTCGGCAAAGCAGGATTTATATTGGTAACTTGCAAGCTGTCGTTGCTCTTCCTAGCAGCAATCCCGCCATAGTAGCCATGAAATATTTCAACATCTGTGCATTGATCAAATCCAGTTTCCTTAAGACATCTTTTCCACGTTTCCCCATCAACAATTGGTGTTAATGTTCTGAAATCATTGAATCTCCACCAACCATCCAGCATACCAAAAGAAAGTGAGGACTTGTAAGAAGGTTTGAAAAATTCGGATAAAACTAAAGCTCCGTCCCTTCTCAATAGCTTCCTCATGTTGGTCAACGACTGTTTGATATCCAGAGTGGCGTGAATGACTTGGATAGCCAGCACCACATCGTACTGGTTCGGAGCAAAGCCTTGAGTAAGAGGATCTTCTTCAATGTTGAGAACTTCGAAAGTTACGCTATTTCCGAGCTTCTTCTTGGCTTCAGTGATGAAAAAGGATGATATGTCTGTGTACGTGTATTGAACTGGAATACCGAGTTTTTCAAGTTTCTCAAGGATTTGAGAAGTGGACTTTCCAGAACCGGCACCAACTTCTAGCATTCTTACCACACCTTTCCCTGTGCCAGCAAGCTTTGAAACTGTGTCAAGAACAACTGATACGCCCATGTCGTTGGTAGTCAAGTCGTACCACTTGGCTGAAAATAAACATAGATAAACGAATTAGTTTCACTATTAGATTGACGAAGTCAAGCTCAATGTCATAGATGGGCAAGATCACTCGATTTTGAAGATCACTGATCTTAAGATCGCGATTTTCGACTTTAGATTTGATTTTGGGATCTTGATCTTGAAATATTAGTCTTATCTTGATCTTAGGCGGCCCAACAATCTTGGTTCATGATATTTCCGCCATAAAAACGTTAAAATCAAGAATTAAAATTCACTTCATCTTTAAGACCAACTTGGCGATTTTGTGATCTTGAACATCAAAATTTTCGTGATTTTGCCCTATGTTGATTTTGTGACCCCGTGAGCTTAAAATTTTAATTTAAGATCCATGAACTTTAAGATCGATTTCTCGTGCTCTTGCCCATCCCCACTCAATGTGTTCGCTCCTTCCGTGCAGATGTCACAATTTCAAGCTTCCCAAGCAAGCTCTGTATGTAAAGCGATTTAAACGGAAGCGGTTGTGCTTCACAATAGAAGCATATCCGTTTTGTTGAAAAATTTCGAACCAAATATTAACAATATTATTTTTTAAATACTGAACAACACTTAACATTGAGTTCTTGCTGGAGTACTATATTGTCAGCGGATCATGTAGTGTCTCATGCCTCATTAGTTGTAAATACACAAAAACAGAAGTGATAAGCTTTTCTTTGAAAAAATTTAATGGTTTACACATGTTAATACACCCTTAAGAGGTCTTTCCGTATACATTGCTGGCATTACATACGGATTTTCATATAGTATGCACAAGCCAGTGAGAATTGATTTTTCAATTAATTGACTTACATTCATTGTAAAACCGATGTGCACCAATTTCATTTGGATCTTCTGGAAACATGTATGCCAACTGAGTCATCTTGCCTTGTAGTACGCTAGTGAAGTTCTGTCCACATCTCTTCACAAATCCTGACACCACATCCTCTCCTACCACAGTCTCATAGTTTTGAATAACGTTCTGAATCCCCAGATCACACTCGGCTATCGTTGGCAATTCCTTAACCACAGTGAATGCTCCAGCATATTCTCTGAGATAGCCCTCATTTTTCAATATATCGAAAAACGAATCAATTAGACCAATATTCCTCATCGAACTTGGTGCAATATCCTTCCAGTCTTTGACGCAAACAGTCCCACCAATCTCAGGATACTTCCAGTCACATTCTTGAATAGCTCTCAAGAGAAACAGGAGATAAGCTTCACTTGTTCTGTCAAACGCTTCGTATTGCTCTTCAATCTCAACCGTTGTTTTCAGAAATTCCGATACATGAAACGTATCGGGGCTAGCAGTTTGTAGTAAACTGGTGTCAATTCGAGATCTTGTGATACTGGTCACAGGCTTCCAGATCTCCTCATAGAAAGGTGGTAAATCTTCTCCGTCCGAATTCAGAGTTCTTAGGAAGGAATTGGTGGTTGTCTTCAGAAGTTCGAGTCCCTCCATTATTCCGAGTAACTCTCCAGTTTCAGCGTACAGAGTAACGTTCCCTTCATCCTGCTTCAAGAGTGTGTGGGCGAATAGACGGGATGTGCAAGGCTTGGACAGCCAAACAAACTTTCGTATAGCAACCGGAAGTTGAAGTCCCACTCCAGTGGAGTCTGAACTTAGTGCGTAGCGAAACGCGTACGTTTGAATCATTGCATCAATTACAATTGGGTGGCAGATGTACTGAGCAGCGTCTTCTGGTAAAAGTATTTCTGTTAGTAATTCAGATGAACTACTCCAGGCCATTTCAACACTACGGAACTTTGGACCAAATTGAATTCCCATTTCTGCAATCAGATTGTATGCCTTTTCAATCGAATCTTTGGGTGTGAGTCGAGATTTGGTTTCTTCTATATTCATATTCGTTATTTCTGGAAGTTTGGTTGTTGGGCTAAAGAGGCCATCTGCATGAACTCTCCATTTGTCAGCTTGGTCGAGGCAAACTTGTCTATGAATACTAATTTCGTATTTGATTCCTTCCTCAATAGTAATGGATTTGACGACCGTTTGTACGTTGCTCGATTTTTCTAATTCCAGCGCTGCTTTCACAGAGAGGTTTTCAACTGTTAGCGGAATTTGAACACCGCTGCCCTGTAGCACTTCCCTACCAGCCGCCATGATGCATTCCAAGTAGGCTGCTCCAGGAAGAATGATACGCTCAGCCACGCGATGGTCCTCAATGTACGGAAGTTCCTTCAGTTGCAGCTTATGGAAGTATATTGTGTCTGAGATGGGAGTCGGCATTTGACGACCGAGAAGCGGATGGATCACCTTTGTCCCAAGTCGCAAACCATCTGTTTCTGAATCTTCGGACGTAAACCAAAACTTCTGTCTTTGAAAGGGATACGTTGGAAGTATAGCCCGCTTTCGTCGCTGTCCAAACCAAGGCTTCCAATCGATATCGACTCCAGCAACATAAAGTTTGCTCAAAGCGGTTGAAATTGTGAGCCAATTAGGTTCAGTTTTTCTCAGGGTTGGACAAAATAGGCCGACGGAAGGATCATTAAAGTTTGCCATACTTAGACCCAGAAGAATCGGTTGAGCTCCGATTTCAATGAGTACTTTACATTCGGACCACAGAACTTTGATAGCCTCTGAAAATCGGACTGTGTCACGGAGATGTCTCTGCCAATAAGTTGGTCCAAAATCTTCTTCTTCCATAGGTTTAGCCAGAGTGCCTGAAATATAGGTGCATTTCGGTTGGCCGATAACCACTTGCTTGGAGAATTCTCCGAATTCCGGAATGACCAGATCCATGTGTCGGGAGTGAAAGGCGTGTGAAGCTGCAATGATTTGGGATTTGATTCCGTTGTTCAAACAGAAATCTCCGAACTTGGTTATGGACTCGTGATCGCCTGAAACCACGACTTCTTCAGTTGAGTTGACTGCTGCAATGTCTATGCTGCTCGTTTTATTCGTGTCCATGAAATTCTTGATCAGCGCCGCAACTTTGGTTTCGTTTGATTTAACAGCCATCATGTTCCCAATGCTTAGCTTGTTGACCAATCGACTTCTTTCCACAACCAGTTTCATGGCGTCCTCCAGACTTAGAATACCAGCACAAACGGCTGCTCCGAATTCTCCCACGCTATGACCCAGCACATAATCAGGTCGTATTTGAAGATAATCCCAAACTTGAACCAAGGAATACTGGATGCAGAAAATGGCTGGTTGACAGTACACTGTCTGGTCCAATATCGTGGAATTCTTCCAAATTACTTCCTTCAATGAGATATTTAAGTATTTTGTAAATAGGTCGTTACAGCGGTTGAATGCTGATTTGAAGACAGGAAAAGTGTCATATAAACTCTGGGCCATTCCAAAATATTGTGACCCTTGACCTGTGAACAGGAATCCCACTTTGTGTTTGACTGCAGGTACCTTTCCTGAAATGTATGTCCGTTTCTGAAGTTGAGAAAGAAGCTGGGCTCGATCTTTGGCTACAATTCCGATTCGATGGGTGAGATTTGCTCTTCCGAGATTTGTACTGTGTGCAATGTCGACTAAAGAAACTTGTGGATTGGCTTCAAGGTACTCAATGTATGCTTCTACCAATCTGTCAAGAGCTTCTTCAGTTTTGGCCGAAATTCCAATCATTTGAGGAGCATCTTCCCCGGTTCCAGTCGGCTCTGCTACATGTGGCGGCTCTTGAAGGATCATATGGACATTGGTTCCACTCATGCTGAATGAGCTTACTGCTGCAATACGGTTTGGACCATTCCAAGCTGTCAGCGATGTTGGAATCTTGGCTGGGATTACATCCAGGTTTATTCGTGAGTTCAAATTCTTAAGATGAAGATGGGGAGGAATAGCATTGTTCTGCATGCAGAGGATAACTTTGATCAGACCAGCCATTCCAGCACAAGCCTCTGCGTGCCCAATGTTTGTTTTGACCGAGCTGACATATAGGGGGTCGGTTCGACCTTCAGAGTAAACTTGGCCAATGGCAAACATCTCGGTTGGATCTAGAAGTAATTAAAAAATGTTTAATCTTAAAATATAATATAAAATGCGCAGAATTTGAATACGTTTTGGCGTGTAAAATCCCATACCTCCAACCATTGTACCGGTCCCATGTGCTTCAACGTAGCTAACACTTGCGGGTTTCACATCAGCATTCTTTAGTGCCTCCCGAAATACGCGCACTTGCGCTTTGGAATTTGGTGTTCCAAAACTGGTACCTGGTCCATCGTTGTTTAGTGCAGTTCCACGTATCAGTGCTAGAACATTGTCACCATCCCTTCGGGCATCCGTATATCGTTTCAGGACAAGTGAGCCACAGCCTTCAGCACGAACGAATCCATCAGCACTGGAATATAATATGGTTTTAGAATTTCTAAATTTTCAAGTTTCAAATATTCAAAGTTACCGGTAACGTTACCGGTAGTGCAACCGGTACTCAACGGTAAAGAAGTCAATGGTGCCTGCTATTTTTTCAACCTAAATCTGAGATATCTATCTACCACAACTGACGAACATCAGGCGATAAGGTGAAATATACCGACTGTCGACCGTTATATTTGAACTTAAACCGGATATTTGTATATTTGGGGGTAAATTTTAAAAAAATATGAAGCTAAACCTAATTTAACCAACAACCCGAATTTTCTCAATTTGGGCGGCGTTTTCGAACCTAATCGTTTCCTTCAGTTTTGAATTGAGCAAATAACTGTACACTTGAATAAACCAAAAAAGAACACGAAACAAACAGAGACTGAAATAGTTTTGTCAAGCAATGTGCTATGGAAAACTTAAGAATATGTCGGGATGAAAAATGAATAGATATTTTGCTTTCTATCCTCGCCATACCTTTTCCTAAATAATTATTTATCTAGAGCTAATGTATGACCAAGCTAAATACTTACGATTCATCAAACGTTTTGCAGCGATAATCCTTTGAAAGTACAACAGCATCCTTATCATCACCAGCTAGGGGATTCATCACGTTCAGAACAAGGTTTACTCCGCTCGCAATAGCAAGGCTGGTTTCACCGCGTTTCAAACTGTTGCATGCAAGATGAACTCCGCTTGAGCTACTAGAACATCCGCTCCTGAAAATAGTTGAAAGTATTCTATATTGTAAAACCTTAATCTAAAAAAAAAGGCATTATCTGCGAAGTGTGATCAAATTTTACATACTCGATGGAATAATTGGGTCCATATAATCCCAGAAAATAGGAAATTCTGGAAGCTGTGGCGCTGAACGCATTTCCCAAATATCTATGATGAAAGTCGTTTGCCGTCAGGCCAGCTTCGGGAAGTGCGCGATCATAGTCCTGTTGCCAAATGCCCATGAAGACACCCGTATCCGATTCCTTCAGTGTTTGTGGATTAACATTCGCATTTTCCAAACTTTCCCAAATGACTTCCAGCAGGATTCGTTGTTGTGGGTCAACGAATGGGGCTTCACGAGGACTGATTCCAAAGAATTTTGCATCAAATTCGTCCACTTGGCATTTGAGGAAACCACATTCAAGCTTCACGTCTGTGTCTTCCAGGGAATGCAATCTTTCTTTAGGAAATCGACGAATCGGATCCCGTCCTTCTGCTAAAACATTCCAAAATTCCTCTGGATTGTTTGCACCTGGAAACCGACAACTCATCCCAATAACTGCAATAGCATCTTTAAGTTCTCCAAGATCCACGTTTGCTAAATACTTCGCCGGGCCATTTGTTGCGGGCAAATTGTGCACGCTCATTGAATTCTTGAGGAATGTCTGGATTTGTTCTTGCTGTCAGAATTCAGAATTTTCAAATCTTGAGGCACTGAAACTCATTGATTTTAATTTAATAATCTTACGTTTTCTTTTTTGATTCCAGGTAGCACTTCGTGTACAAATATTTGAGTCCATTTTTGGGCCAGTTTCTATATATAAAAATACATCAGTTTTCTTATGCAAGGAATGGTTTTGAATTTTACCGCTGCACTCACCCTTGCATTCGTATTTCGATATTTGTTAGCGTCGATTTCCCAAGCGTTTTCTTCGAAGCGAAGAACATGCGGAAGGTTTGAACTGAATTAAGGAGGCAATATTAATATTTATTCTTGGCTCAAAAAAAAAATTTCTAATCACTGGTTTATGTACTTACGTGTCTTCATCTTCAAGTACATTGAGAGTTTTATTGAAGCTGCTTGCGACATGGTTTGCAGCTTTACAGCTCCATGCGTTGAAGAAATAATCGTTTAAAATGGCACTTGATTTTCCTGTTACCAAATATTAGCATTAGTTTCGCATTTTTAAATCGAAGGACTATTTGGCGCGGCACTGAAATTCTTACCGTTTTTGATGCGTACAGCTCCTTCAATAAGCTTCTCGAACGTGTCAGTGCTGGGTTTGAAGACAAAGACGGAAGAATCAAATTGCTCAATATTTTTAGAAGGGCAGGCCGAGAATTCGTCGAAAGTGAACAAGCTGTCTGAGTTTTGTAGAGCCTGATTTATGAATAAATTGCAAAATAAAATATTTTTATCTTACTGAAAGTTTGAGCACACTGTATATGAAAGATAGAAATATTTACAATTGAGTTGGAATCCAGAAAGACGCATTTGTTCCAGGCTTTGAGATTCCAGCACCATAGTCGGGATACCTGCTTGTTGATTGATCCATCTGGTAGTTGGAGTTCTGAAGTGTCAAATCTTACGACCAGGTCAAATTCCTTTTGAAGTATGATTCTGTTGAATCAAGAGAATGCAGTTCCATTAAACTATCATATCACCAATTTTGAATATTTAAAAAAGATGCACTACTATTTGTTTAAAAAAATCTTTTACTTGAGTTGTTGAGAGACGCCTTCTGAAACGACAATTGTGAGTTTCCGGGATGTAAAAGTTCGTTTGAGTGATTTCGCCAAAACTAAGGCTTGCCATGCTTGGATATCACTTTCCGCCAATGTCACCCAAGATTGATCTAAAATAATATAATTACAAATGCTAGCTTTAGTTGATTTTTAAATCTTGGCGTTCGCTCGATTTTGGTTGATTTGATTAACCAAACTTAGAGTATTATATGTAAACGTTTTAAAATGCTATTGTATTCACCCTTCATTGCCGGCTTGTCGATTCACCGATCAGAGCGGCAATATATTGTTGTATTTCACAGTGAACGTAAATAAAATCTTTGTTAATTTGATCTTTTTGACAACTAACTATTTTTTTAAAAAATTATTAAATTTTTCCTAATTTTTTGAGATTTCAATAAATTTTTAATGGTATCAAGTATGTTTTGTGAATTCTGAGTAACAAGTACGTATTTTTGATTATTTCCAGTAGGCTCTCAAAAATCGAATGAATAGAAATTTATTTGTTCGTCATACTACCTCATGCTTATATACCATTATTGTGATCACATAAGAACATGGTTTCGGCCCAAGATCCGCTTTTGCTGTTTACGCAGATCAGTAAATAAATAATCTTCTGTAGTTTGCTTCTTGCGTCTGTATGTTGTCTTTAAAAACACGTGCCTCTCCATGCTGCTGGTTTTACCTGTGCAAAGGGAAGACAAGTTAAAAGTTTTACGTGGTTGTTGATTAGATCAGGATCAGACTGAAACTGAGCCTGTATGCTCTGTAGGCATACGTGGGTACTTACGTTTCCGCAGAAACATTGAATAAATTGATCCGTGGGTACAACTTTTTACAAGTTTAGTAAAAATTATTAATCAAAACAATTGTTTTATAAAAATTCTCACATTTTACTTTTGTATTAGAGTAATAGTGGATGCGTTCACGTGAAGGCAATAGGATTTATTTTAATGTGTCTTAATTTTTTTGAATTTAAGTCCAGTTATTTCTGTTTTACAGGTTTTTCAAGAATAAAAGGATGATACCTAAATCGCTTTGGGTAGTTTGAAAAATGAATTTTGATCGTCCATGTTACTCCAATTACTTCGTTACATTTCTTGACTTTTGTTTTCGCAAAAACATTAAAACATGGGAGTCATTAATCTCTGCTCAAGCTTAGAAATCATTGAAGCAAAATATGCAGAGGCAAAGATTTTGAAAACTTTGAAAATTTTATAAAAAGAAAATCGTCGTTTTACTAAAAATAAAAAAACTGAATGAAATATAGCATATTTTTGTCAATTTATTGCCGAAATGTGAGTCAGATATTGATTTACCTGTGCTAAAGGTTTCATCCCAATTCATTCATTTCTGTTTATTTTACAGCTTTTGAAACAGTGACTCTAGAGTTTAGAGCGGGCTTGCATCTAGTTCAAACATACACGTGAGTCAAAACTTACTTGAACGTAGTCAGTTTTTTCGGGTGAGGCTTGAATGATTACATGCTCGTCATTTCGCAATTTTTTAGGAATCGCAATTATTATGGAACGACATGATCTGTGAGGTGGAAGGTGCGTCGTTTAAAAACGAGGCTTTTACATTAGTCTACCTATTCTGACTACAACAATACTATGCATGTCAAGTGTAACCACGCCACATACATAAGACTATATTTTTATGACAAATTACAATAAAACTTGACCATTCCGTTTAAGTCGAGGTCTAGACTGTATTTCTTGAGTAGCAGGTATGTACCTCGAATACGATTTACCTTAAATGTAGCTTTTAAAGTAGGTACTTTAAAATGGAAAGGACTTCTTACATGAGTCCCACACTCTCGGTGAAAATCGACGTGAAACTCAATTTCACCTCACCTTCACCTGGTGATCTACATATACATATTTGAAAGCAACAAACAACAAACGGAATCATGCATAACAACATGCAGGCAGTACTGCTGCGAGTTTGCTAATACTTCAGCTTTGACTGACACCTGGTCTAACAGAATGTGAGTAATACATGCAAAAAAAGCTCAAACTCATTGAAATTGAATAACAAGCGTACAACTTACAATCGAATTGAAATAACACGAAAGAGTACCCACATCATATCATCCAACCAGACTGCATCAAATCACATATCATCACGAAATTAGGGCTTGATCGTACAAAATATGCCTATACGTTTATTACCTGCTAACCCTGGTGGGTTTCATTAATTGAGACATTTTGGAAAAGCTGTAAAACAATCAAACTGAATTGAACTGAAGCTTTACCCACTCTTAAAGTAACAACTAACCTACAATGAAGCATAAAATCGGGCAAATTTACATTTTTATTACAATTTTAGTCAAAAAATATTTCCTTCATCATTACAACAGAACAAATTGCTTTACTTTTTCTCTTCGGTATTTTTCATCATATTTCTTTTGCATTACAGTAATCGTTGATGCGCTCCAGTCAAGACAATATATTCCTACGAGAAAATAATTATGCTTAATAAGTTTCATAAATTGAAGTCAAGCTATACCTGTTTGACATTTTTTTTTAGAATTTTTTACTATTTCATACCATATCTCTCATTTGTGGAAATTCTTGTCGGAAAACAGGCAGAGGCAAAGATTTAATATTTCAAAAGGCGTAAGAAACCGTTCGACTAAGCTTTTAATAAAAAGTGTCAATATTAATATTTTTACCCAATTTCTTCTGTACTGTACTTTAATTATGGATTTATCTGTGGTGAAGTTTAAGCTCTATTCATTCACTTTTGTCTTTGTGACAGATTTTCCAAAATGGCTCAAAATTATGAAACAACTTAATACTAGGTAATGCAACAGCTTAGAAAGTTTAGGCAAAATTGTACAAATAAGAGTTTGACTCATGCAAGCATATTTTCAAAATTTGCGGTATTAATTCACTGGTCGCTGATGCCACATCGGAAGCAAATGAGCTTGTTTTGTTGGAGAGTCAATTTAATGCAGACTAACTTTGAGTTAAAAAAACATGCCACGCTGACGGCTGACAATTGCACTATATCCAAAACATCATTGCAAAGTACTTTGCAAAAACTTGTCAGATATCATTTTTATTGCTATTGCTACTGTAGTATTAAAGACCAAAACACATTTCTATAATGCAAACCTTCAGTGCACGACACGTAATTTATAAATTGAAGATGGGCATGGTACAGGCAGGCAAAAGCGATCTCGTATTTAATATGTACGGTTTTTTGAAGCTACTTTTTAAGTTAATATTGTTTACGATAGTATCTACAGTTAAGGCGCAGTAACAAGATTTACGGTTCACATGCTAAATACGCATAAACATTTAAAGATAATGCATGACTGATGGCTGCAGATGATGCATGCGAGATAGCGTAATGCTAACATAAAATTTCTCATTAAATCAAATAAAATTTTGTAGCGAGTAGCAATAGGTAGGATTACTCCAAAATCAACTGTACTTGTGAGGTTTTATGGCCACTTGAGGAGCTTAAATGAGATGTACAAGTTAGACGGGTCAGCAAAAGTTATGTTCAGAAAGTCTGAATCATTCATTAAATGCCCTTCGTGTGAGTTGTAAAGATTCCTTGTGAAAAGTTTGCATTGACGAGTGGGTTTTAGGCAAATCGATGCAATTTTTTTTTTGATTATATGTAGAATTGCTATGAAGAATTTGTTGAAATCCAAAAAGTTGCATGAATTAGGCTCAAAGCCAGAGAGCATTAAATTATTATTGCAGACATCATGTGGCATGTGGTATTTTAGTTCAAGTTGAATGCATATTCGGTACCCCTCCTAATTTGCCGGACAAGCGGCACACGTTTGAGCTAAACCGTCAGTGGGCCTTCAAAATTGTATTTCTTGAGGAGCCAAGAAAGTCTCTAATCATCAGGTACATAATCCAGACCAGAGCCGGATCCTTGCGGAATACTAGCCATGAGCTAGTTCACATGTTAATTAATTAATACAGCTAACGGCACACATTCGGTCTAAATAGCTTTGAACTGCTCGATGAAACTAGAGCATTGTTCTAATATATTGATATTTATATTTATCATTGATATTTTAGAGCTTCAAATTTGCAACTCTAAAGTTTTGGTATCCAAATCCGTAAAAATTCGGGTCCAAATCCGTAAAAATTTGGATCCGTGCGGATTACTACCACAGGTACACCATACAATTACCTTTTTACTTGTAGATTCGGATATTGGACCTGAACCTACTGGCAGTTAAAACAAAACTCCCAACTTCTAAGTTCAATTGCAAAGTTCAAGGGAAGAACTGTACTGCCCGCACGTGTAACGTTGTTTGTCTTGTTATTCGGTTTTCGTCATTTGAAAATTGGTTGGCAATATATTGGCAGGTTACATCATCTCCTCAATTTGATTTGTTGTTCAGCAGGGATTGTTATGCTGTGACGTTCAATCAATTGACGTCGTCATTACGTTTGATTTACGTAAGTGTAAACAAATGAAAGCTAAGAGTCAACCGCCATGGACCAGGCGTCTCCAATTTACGTATTGTAGGTTTAACTTAGCATAGCCGATTTGATTTAAGGGCTTGGTCATTGAGATTTTTAAGATTTCTCGTTTCGACTGTATTTTTCGAATTCTGATAGTTTGATTTTGTATTTAAACTCAGACGAATGGGATTCTTAAAAATTCTATTCTGAGAGACGTAAAACCTACTGATGATTTTGGTTCTGACTTCTGACCGCAGGGGCGGTACCCTTTGAAATGAATTTATGAGCAGATAGCATAAAACGTTGCATAATTTTGATCCTCATTAACTGCTAAAAAATTGGAGGAAATATTAACTTAATCTAAAGTTGAATTATTAGAAATAACTCGAATATACAATAAAACCAAAAATTTATTAACTCACAAGCAATATATCACTTTATCCCTATTCAGAATGAACTTCAATGTAAATAGTTCACGATATTCACATTTTACAATTTTCCTTAATGCTGAAGTTTTTTTTATTATTTTCCGAAATGTGTTCTTCATAAATTCAACTTTCAACCAAAATGCTGAAGTTGTCTATGACGCATATTATTGGATATTTCCCCTGAAAAAAATATCTTGAATCGCTTTCGGCGAGAAAACAAGCAAAGAAGGTATTACAGGTGATTATGTCAAGGACGCTTATAAAATTGGCGATTTTTTTCATTTATGCAAATGATGCTATTATTTTCTAGTGAATTGTCTGAGGAGTGAGGATCCGTCTTGGGCATGTTGCTGCAGGTGCGAAAGTACTCATTCATTCAATCCTTCAATTGCATTTACATAAACGAACAAATAGTCACCAAACCAGTTTCACCTTTAATCCGGAGGTAGAATTCAGCAAAACCCATGACGGAGAAGAACTTGGGTATGACGACCATTTATTATCTTTCATGATTCATGAAAGATGTTTTAATACGGCTTATGTAGTTTCAGTTCCAAGGTCCAAATGACAAGCCTGCAACAACAATGTCCTAACTTGTTAAATATTCACACGTTTCTTGATATCAATTTTTACGTTGTATTGTAAACTTGTTATTAGTGAAACAAGTTTTTTAATGCCTTTTCTGCCTTCCTTCAATTGCAGAAAGATTATATAATAATGGTAAGCTCCAGGTCATATCAAAATTATTGAATCATTAACATCCGATGCAAGATGCTGGAAGTGAGGAAACAAGAACTTGAAATTTATTAAATAAAAATCCAAGCAATTATATTTAATTTAGCCTTGAAAATATCTGATTTGTTTACTCGGTTTAGATTTATCGCTGATGTCTGAAAGTCGATCTTGGCATAGTATTTATTTGAATAATGAAACCAGCAGCTAATACCAAACTTTTGCTGAAGAAAGAATGTAAGTTGGAGCTGTTCACAATAGTTGCACATTTCAATTTGGAAAATCTTTGATGGTGACTGGGGAAAGGCATCTTATGTAAACACATTTTTTCGGGGGCTTAATGCAGAATTTTTGAGTTAAGATCTTCACAATTCACATCGAGCTGAGTCCAATAATGAAATTTTATGCTGCACATTGTTGGATATTCGATCGAAGAATATTTGCGTATTTTGATATTTTCAAATGCTGGTGCATATTTTTGCGTTTTTACTATATATTTTGATACATTTCAAGATATTTAAAAAAAATTATTCGACTTAAGTTCAGAATTTTTGAAGTTTCTGCTTCATTGCTATTTTGTTTTAGAAAAGGTCAAATCTCAACAATTCTGACATACGTTTAATTTTTTTTAAATGGACTTCGTAACAAATAATTAGTTTCTAAATTCAACTAAGCATCTTTTCATAAAAAATTATTTTTGTTGCATATTTTAATTTATGTTTCGGTATTTCTTTTGCATATTTTATTGCATACGATTTTTATTGAGCCCTCAAACGACCTTTTATAAAACAAGGTCAATTTTAAATTTTTCTACTAGGCAAGTGTCAACTTTGTTTTCAAAATCAGAATGCTATTTAATTCTACATTTTTTGTCTTTCGAACGAAACGCTTTTCACCGACCTACTGCCGCAAGAATCTCAGGAAGACTGAGTTTGTCTCAAATACGCTGCCTCACCCTTTGCATCTATGCATACGTACATAGTATGGATATGAAAACTGAAATGCAAAATTTAAGCATTTATTTAAGTTATTTATGCAATTCAATGTGAAAAGCCCACTACATTCTACTCTTGTTCTCTCTTACCGTTAGAATTTGATGCCATCGTCATTCATCACCATCAGTCACCACAGCATCATTTAGAGACGAGCAATGTGTTGTGTGTGCTGAAAACCTGCGAAAAGTGTACACAGAATGTGCTAAAAATCGGTAAAAAAAAGTCTCTGAGAAACACAAAAAACGTGCTAACAAAGAATAAATGTGCTAAAAAAGCAACCAAAATAACATAAAAAAACATGCGCAAAAAAAGCTAAAGTATCCAAGAAATATGTAAAATGTGCTCTGGCAATGCACGGCAATGTGTGTCCTATAAAAACTGCGACCCGTGTACACAAAATGTGATTCATTTAAAATCGCAACAAAATGCGTTTAGAAACACAAAAGATATTCTTAAAAACAAGAATGTGCTTAAAGAAAATAAAATCCTAAAACCAGAAAAAATGCGTTGAAAAACAACAACAAATGTTCTAAAGCGCGCAATTTTCAAAAAAATGTTTTTAAATGTTCTAAACCCTCAAAAATCCGAAAAAAAATGTGTTAATAACTTTTGCTTTTCGAACCCAAAAAATCTGACTCGGACAGATCCGGAGTTTTATCCCACGGATGTTCAAAATTTAAGAACAAAAAGATGTTTTCATCATTTTATCAAATCATTGATGTCAGACTGCTGCCGTAATGGGAATGAACACTTTGCGGACTATGTTAAGTTAACTATGTAGCATGTTGAGTCATAGATGGGCACTTGAGGTAGCCCTCCCCTCAAGCCCTCACTCAGAGGGGTGAGGGCCCCTCAAAGAGGGGCCCT
>JAQFXZ010000756.1:0-15843 GCA_034694025.1 Ceratophysella scotica | reverse complement strand
TGCATGGGATAATTACGTTTTGACCCAGGGTCAAGTAGGGGTCAAAGTTGGGTCAACTAAAACCACCCTACCGTCAGGACGGGAAAATTAGCTAAATTTTAAGATATCGTTCATGGTTGTACGTTGAGTAGTTTGGGAGGAGATAGTGAACAAACATACATACATACATACATACATACGACACACGACAGATCAGCGTTTTTATGAAAGAGGATAGCTTGCGCAGAAAGAAATTCAATTCAATTTATCGTACAAGTATTTTAAAACTCAGATGCATCTCAGATAGCTGTGATTACAAATGCGAAGTTTAGGACATTAAAAAATCTTGAACGGTGTCAAATTTTGTTCCGGCAACATTGTGACCTCAGATGAAATTGATGGTTACTCCAAAAACAATGGTCTATTTTTTATAGAGAAGAAGAGGCAGCTGTAGAGAAAAGATTTCGAACCAAAATTAGACGCATGCTTCATTTTTGAGTCAATCAAGCGGCAGATGAGCACAAACCCTATAATATTCTAATAAGTGCTCTGTCCTGAAAGAATCTTGTCCATATATTATCCACCTCGGTGAAATCCGAAGACTCCGCATATCATTGCATGCACAAGAACTAAAAATACTCTTTGATTTCAACCTGATAGATTGCGGTGAGCCCAAACCTGTGAGGGCTTCAGAAGCCTAAAATAATGGAATAATGAGCTGAAGACGAAATTGTGTCAGTAGTATGGAAATTAGTAGCATAAGGTCTGGGTTTGAGTGTAGGTAGGGCAATGGGATAAATCAATAGTAATTTGAGTAGCGTGCCTGGCACATCCTATCTCGGTCCAGTCTGCGTCGTCCAGCCCACAGATAATCTACGTTTTCCATGTGGAGGGTTGGTCCAACTTTTTGCATAAAGACACAAAAAATGGAGAATCGCCCTTCATTATTCATTTTTGGTTTTCAGGATTTAGTGGCCAAGCTGCAAAAAAAATGACGGTTGAGAAGTAAACGTTGATGGTGGACAAGACGCTGACCGGCTGACTCATCTTGGAACGTTTTTTGCATCAAATCTGGTTTATGGGAGGAATAGGCTCTGGATTAGCATTGCTAATTGAGTCCGGCGTGGGATGTGTGTAGGTTCATGTTTAGTCTGCTATCTCCGCAGCAGGACTCTGATTTGAAGGATCCAGCCACGTGCTCATTACTGACCATGCACTGCAGATTGGGAATAGGAGGTCTGGAGATGGGAACTGGACCGGAAGTCCACATGGCACGGAGAGCCAGAAGGCCAAGGTTAGAAACCGAAACCCACCGGCTGCTTCTCCAGATTCTCCACAAAAGAGAACCAAAGCCTAATTTATTCACGTAAAAAAACTCATCTTGAGGAAGAAGGGACTATGACATGGCAAAATGTATTATTACCATGAGTAGAAAAAATGCCATAATGAGGGAATTAAACTGTGTTAAAAAGACATTAGGGATTCAGAAACAGAAATGGAACATTTGGATGGTAGAAGGGAGGGAATCTGGAGTGGACTCGGGGCATGACCAGAAATGGTTTCTTTAAACAAAGTACCGAAGAGTCCATGCATAATTCGGAATTAGCCGATCGTTGGACGGAGAAGAAGATGGGATGACGTCTGATTTCTTCCTTTTCTGCCCTATCACTTCCTCCATCATCCACAAATCAATTCAGTTTCTGAAGAAGGGACTTCTCGTCCTAGTTCCATCCCAATCATCTACTCGGCATTTGCATCTTACGGTGATTCTCGGTTAACAACATGTCCTTCCGCGGACTTACATGCTCGTGGAATTAATATGTGGGATATTGCTCACTCCTTGGGGAAGCACAAAATATGCATTTGCACTCCATTTCAATTATGCAGTACAGGAAGCAGTAGAACACAAGTAGCACATGGAGTAATTAAGTAATCCTACTTGGAAAACGGACCTCAAATGCCCTTTTAAACCTTTTAATGCCTTTCAATGTAAATGCTAAGGTGGTGGCTAATGGCTATTGGAATTTTGAATTGGATAATCTACATACTGCCATATGTATTTGTTGTGAACACATACAGCTGCATTCAGAGGCATTGCGTGTTCTTCTAATACATACTCTGTGATGTACAAGGAAAGGCTCGTATGCACGAAACTGGTAGAAATATGCACCGAAATATGCAAAAAAAAAATTGTCAGAATAGGTATTAAACTAAAATATGTAACAAAAATAGTTGTTACGAAAAAATACGTATCTGGATTTCGAAAAACTAAGCTAAATTCTGCTAAATTGCTAATTTCTGCTAAAAAAATTCCTGTCACAAAATTCAGTCAAACAACGTGAAAAGTGGAAGATTTGTTGAGAAGCATCACATTATAAGCAAACCACAATGATTTTAAAATTTAGAAACAAGATATTGACATAACCTAAAAACCTTCAAAGAATTCGGAATATTAGGAATTAGATCGACGAATCAGCTTCACAAGTCACAAATATGCAGTAAAAGTGCAAAAATATTCTCCAAAGCTCCAAAATATGCACCGAAATTAGAGCAACATCAAAATATGCAAATATTCACTAAAGATATGCAGTAAAAAATTTGGTTATTGAAGTCAAGTCGATGTGTATCGTGAAGATCTTAACTTAAAATGTCTGCAGTGATCCCTCGAAAAATATGTTTTTACATAGGCATCCTTTCCTTAGTGATGTATTTAGTCCAGCCATTTAAATCGTCGATTATCAGTATGTAGGCTGTAGTATTGGCATTGGCTCATGGGCAATTAGATTTTGACTCCGAAATGTCTGAAAAATGGGATGGACCACACGGCACGGTTTCCAAATGAGCACTTGTCAGTCTACTGCATCTAATTACGGGTAAATCCTTCAATGAAGCCTTTGTATGACGAGTATCGGGCGAATCCATCAGAACTTTGAACTTTGTATGACTTATCCTTCTATTTTTAGTTTACATAGCAGACGAGATGCCTATTTGATTATGGAATTTGACAATTGTTGTAACATGTCCACAGAGGAAGTCACTTGAACTTGAAAAGCGAGGCCTCGAGTTGTATTGGAAGAAAGGACTGTTTATAAATAATTTAGTATCTGGAGATCAGGTCAGGACCTGTGAGTGTAGCATATGCTCCTTGGTCTGTCGCAAGTCGGAATCCGAGGAGAGGCTGAGATAATGGATATGTAAAGGAGCCTGAAGAGATGCGTTCTTCCTGGAGCTGGAGGACAGGTGTGAGTCGGTGGAAGCGGTGGACAGGTTATCTTCTCCTGAGTTGACCTTGGCATTGGAACGAAGAATGGAAGCCACTCGGGGAATCTAACAGCAATATGCTCCGATTATCATCGGAGAGGAATACAAATGCATTTTGATGAGACTCCGAGTCCACCGGCTTCCAGCTCAGACATTCACTATTTTTTGTGCTCTTTCTTCCCTGAGCTTCTTGAACTTGAACCTGAACCTTGAAGGGACCACTTTTCTCATGCCTACTAATAATAACATATGTTGACTTATTTATGTAAATTGAGGAGGCAGCTGGAACCTCAGCCCAGAGGACTGGATGGATCTAATTCCAGATTTTTATTTTTGAAATGTGAACTTTCTTCCTACCGAACCGACTGACGGCTTGGAAAGTGCTCTACGTCAATTCCGACCAACCGATTGTGTATCACCTTAGTTTACTATCTTCTTTGTTTTATTTTAAACGTATTTTACATTAATCAGCTCATTAAAAACTGGGAAGATTCATTGCTTGAGGGAAGCCAATATATATGAAAGTGCATGGTTTAATTTTGTAAAGAATTGTTAAACTGAATTTCATTTAAGTATTTGCCATAGATCAAATAATGAAATCCAAATATCTAAAAATTAATGGATCAGCAGAGAATCAGGCTCCTTCACATAAATTTATGAAGTTGCACATGTAACTCTGAGATAAAGTCGCAACCAACCAGGTTTGAAAATATGAAACGAATATGCATTTTACTGTATAAAGCTTTCCAAAATCAGATGTCGCCAAGTTCCTCAAAATCGTCTTTAAAAATCAAGATGAAAGGTCAAAATCAAACTCATACATTTAGATGTGCTTCAAAAATAGCTCCGAAGAAATGGACGCAAACAAATGTAGCAAAAAATACACTTAAACCAACTAAAATATGCTAACACAAAGCAGTTTTGATGGGAAAATAAAATACGCATCTGAATTCTAAAAAAAGTAAACGCATGGTATAAAATCCTGTCAGCATTGTAATACTAATCTAGAAAGTGCTGGAAAACATCACATTAATATCAATGCGCAAATTTTGAAATTGAAAGTAAAGATATTGCCAGGAATTAATAAAATTCAAAAATTCTTGAAAAGAAAACAAGTGCCACAGAGAAACTACCTTTAAAAGCGTAAAGGGAGGCAGTAAAAGTGGTGAGATGTGTTCAACTCATAAAATGCATCCAAGATTTAAAAATAAAGAAATATGCAAATAGGTGTGCGCAAACGCTTTGAAATATTCAAAATATGAATTCTCGACTCGAATCAGGAGATTGCTGATGCATGATGATGCGGATGCATTTTGTGAGCTATTTAGATGAATCAAAGCGAAATCAAAAGAATATGTCCGATTGTTCCTTGGTAGGGCATTTCAATAACATTTATTCATATTTTCCTTCAGAGGAAGCCAATACGTTGTACAAGTAGTATTCATTTCTATATAATTCTACGCTTCTACAATATTTCGAGAATTGAACCCAGCTAACGGTATTGGACTTAACACTAGTATAACAACAACAAAAACAGCGGTACGTTAAGAAATATAAAACAGGGTCCATCCACGCACATGAATATAATAGTAGGATTTAATTTGTCTCAATTAGATTGTTCCCAGTTAACCTGATTGACACTACCGCTCATGAAAACCGACTCGGACTGATACAAAAATAAGGTTCAAAGAGCGACGAATGCTGTATTTTGAAGTGATTCCCAATTCAGACTTTACTATTTTGATCCTTCCTCGATTTGCCTGGAGTATAAATATTCTCTCTATATAATATTTGTTAATTTGGAGTAATTAGGAAATTGGTTGATTAAATTGTTTAGTATCCTCCATTATCACAGTGACTCACGTCGACGTCAACTCTTAAACTCTACTTACTTAGTTTACAGGAATTTCCACAACTTTTCTGTTCAGCACTGAGCACACCTCAATTCTCCTGGTCTCTTTTCCTTGTACCAGTTTTCCAGACTCAACCTCACATTTAAATACATACAATTTCCCAATACAAACCTGTACACAGTAATACAATTAGTTATTTCTCGAGAAATGTTTTGATATGATTCTTTCTTGTTCAGCTGGACTAAGGTCCAAGCTGAGTGATTGTTCTTCCAGGATACAATCCCGTATTGGACAACAAGTTAGTTAAACTAGGCTAAAGTACGCACTCATTAATAATACATACACTCATCCATACGCTGATGGTTCCACACGTTGCTCGGACCTGATCATCTGATTCCATGTATAAATATATTCCTACTGCCTGATATTATGTTAATAGGGCCTGGTAGCATTCGATGCAAGAGTTATAGCATGGACAGGCCGTCAACCAAAAAAATTGGTCCTGAGGAGACCGCATGAAACACTTATAATTTGGGAAGGCGGAGATTGTCTTCAATAAAAAATGATGAATGGCTTCACACAAAGGATATTCATTCTATTGAGATAATGCATAGATTAAAAGCCCCATTTTTTGCCTCTCTCCAACTCCATAAATACTCAACGTGTCTTGTACGGACTGAAGATGGGAAGATTCCGATTGTGGAGCCCCAGTTATAAATTTTAAAGTATTGATGACATCACGCTCTTTGGATCCTCACAAGTCGTAACCATCCCCTCCCGTGTCATTGAGAAAGTCATTTCTGTATCAATCTAATTACTTTATCAGCCTATGCCAAATCCAGTCTGAGAAATCATTGGAATTCAGGTATCTTCTGTATCGTGCAATCCTATGCTACCATAACGCCAGGCCAAGTGAAAAGCCCGAATATGCTTGGACGAATCAATTAATAAATATTTTTATCTTCTTATTAGCCTACTACGTATACCATCCACTCCTGCCGCATTTACACTTAGAAATAGAGAAGCTACGACAACTGCTATGGAAAGGAAAAAGACGAATCTACTTTGGGTTGAACACCCAGCTTAAATATCCAGCCCAAGAACATCCATAGGTGTATTGTGTAGTTGCTACCTGCAGCATATGCAAATTCTATCCTATTAAATATGTGCTTAGTCCAACAAAAAAATCAAGTCAAGCGATTATACACCTAAGAATTCCTAATTAGCTTCAATTGTCACACTTTGTCCAGGAAAATCTGTGCAATACCTCTCGTCATTTTCAGCAGTGTGTGTGTACACGCTCTGGCTGAAAAGTAAGTTAATTGTGCAGTCTGTGCGTTGAGAACTTAGGTAGACCTACGTATTTCTTTCTTCAGTTCTGGGATTCGTCGTCATGTGTACAACTTAAGGAGGAGCGTCAAGCCTTACTACATATTTAATCCTGCCTTCCTGACTCGTGCTTAACTCCTAGAAGTGGGTATAAAAACAAATCCGTGTTTTGCTTGTGTGCAGGCCAGGTTAGAAGAACTTTGTGGCCACTAGTCTAGGTTAGGAGTAGCTACTGGGCCTCTGATTACGTTCTCACTTGCAGGAGCATGTTTGCAAAGGAGGAGTTTGTAAACTTAAAGTGTCGTTTGTCGTAGAACTTGAGGAGGGCAGGGCTGTAGGGATGAAGTTCTTTGAGGTGGACGTAGTGTTGTTCAGGTTCTCCGGTCGTATGCCCGCATTCCTCGCACACGTACACCTTCGTCCGTCGTTCCTTGTAGGCGTACTGGTGCTGCATGCCATGAACTTTCAAGCAGTGGGACTCCAGGCTGCATCGTTGTGTAAACGACTTCTCACACATATTGCATTTGTACGGACGAACTCCTGGAAAACGAACAGAAGATTTAGAACATTCCTGCATAAGTGAGTCAGAAATCCGGATTGGCCTAGCTCATGGGATCCCGGAACAATTAGAATGGAACTTGCATGATCCATCAACTATCCCGTAATCCAGCCTAATCACACCCCTTCCTTCACCCTCCCTATGCGCAATAGCCAAGCCTCGGTTTTAGGCTTCAAGCATTTTACATTCTAAAGGGATGCCTCCCAGAAGCATCCGGATGCATAAGTTTATTTGGGACGTCCTTGTGTTAATTCAATAAATAATTTTTTAGACCTTTTACAGATTTTCAGAAATAAACTTTAAAATAGGTTTTTATTAACTTTATTTTAGGAGATTTCCAATTAGCTACGGTGATTAGGCCAAAAATAAATCAATTTCCTGAAAAAGTGTAAAAAATCAAATGAAAGCGCACAAAAGTAACTTTTGGGCCTTTTAAGATCCTAAACCCGGATTTGAATGGAACCCAAGAGCCTAATCCTGATAATAGACGAGCCCTGATGCATCAGATTCCAATTGATAAGGGTGGATGATCCATCTTAATCTTCCTACCTACCACGAAGAAACAAAGCCTTCTTGGCACTTGAGAAGCTAACTGAAGGAGTTGAGCTGAGCTAAGAGCTCTTGATCTGACATGCCTGGGCCGAGGAACAATAGGAAGCAGAAGATGAGCTTACCAGTATGAGTCCTCGTGTGTCTCTTCAGATCAAAGGTGTCGTTGAAGCCCTTGCCACAGAAGGTGCAAAGATAGCGCTTGACATCCGAATGACACTTGAGATGACGATTAAGTAGTCTCTGGAGGTTAAAGCCCTTGCCACAGATGCGACAGGCGAGTTTTCCTCCGCTCACGGCTCCGCTCCCCGAACCCGCAGAGCCCGTCGAAACAGAACTCTCCGTACAATCGGACGAATTATCACTGTGATGACTGTGGGCCTTCTCAACTTCGATACCGTGCTCAGGTGAGTGGGAAGCCAGTGGATTCTTGATCCCGTGTCCGCCATTCACGAATTCCACAGAGGGCTCGGTCGGAATTCCCAACTGTGAAACAAGAAGGTAGAGTTTAGACTGAGGTTCGTATATCATGTGACATGGATAATTGTATAAATTTTTAAAATAGCTCAAAATGGGAATCGAAACTGAAGAATAGCATCCCAGACCATACGCTACCAATCAATTGCCCATAAGCCCAAACGCAGGAGACCTGTAGCATGAGGGTTGATTCACTATTTTCTGTGTTTCATTGATACTTCACTCAGGAATTAAGAAATTAATGAAATTCAAAATCCGAAGCCCACGTTTTCCAAATATCAGTGAAAGAAGCATGGAAACAAATGAACCAACCGTCGCGTTTCTGAGAATATCCAGAATACTAATGCGCTGCAGCGTCTGACTAGGGATATACTAGCTTATTCTAGTAAAAGTAGCGTCTGGGGCTAACCCGTTGTTGGTAGGCGGAGGGTCGAGCCTTGGAAACTTTATTGACAGATGACGCGGAGGACTGTCTTGGGGTTCCAGGTCGAGATCGGCCAGAGCCAGCAGACGTGGTGGGGTTGTTGGTGGGTGACGGAGCGGAGATTAGCGCGAGAGGGGAAATCGAGGCGGGGAGGCCCAGAATTTGATTTACCATTTGATTGGACGGACAGTGGCTCATGATGGAGGAACTGGTGGACACGCCTGGATTTCCCAACATGGACGTGTTAATATTCAGCTGATTGTCCAGAGCTGCACTGAAATCATCTGTGAAGTTAAATCCGCCGAAACTGAAAAAGTCGTTCGAAGGTTGTGGAAGGTACTGTTGTCGGTCTGGAAAGAGAAATTAAGTATATTTGTTAGCCAATGCTTTTCTCCGAAGTCAGTAAATCCGCAATAAAATCCGCAACATGGGCTAAGCTTTAAACTTTGATATATATGACAACATGTTATTATTGTTTTAATTTTAATCTATTTCTTTATTTCTTTTAAGTTTTACGTTTTAAGTGTAAATTCAGTTTGCCATAGGACAATGCAGTCTTACCAATTGAAAGACTATATGATACCGAGAGAATGTGAGACAGTGTTAATGTGTGCAGAGAATTAGGCTATTACTATTGCTATGCTGAGCTTCATATTCAATTGAACACTAACTTGGATGCCACAGTTTCACCTCGTACCAACACAACATCGTATCCTGACCTGATTCGTATTCCATGAATTGGTTGTTTACGCAATTACACAATTAAACATTGTGATCGGAGCAGGAACAGGGTCGCACCGAACATCGCGTAAGTATATCGAAGTGAGACAGGGGCATCCTCACCAAAGTGTTAAAGATGCTTCAATACGTCGTTTAATGTATAGGAGAATAGGAGATAGATTTCATGTTGTATAATATTGACTGATGGCGTCTTGATGTATTTATGTCGCTTGAAATTTTCAAGTAAGTAATAATTTTTTTTTGTAGTACAACAAAATTCTGTCGCGGTTTTTAATGCTGCGATTTGTAATGCTGAGGCTTTTAATGCAACCCGTTTTAATTTTGTTCACGCTAAGCAATTTCTGATATTTGAATCTCATTTAATTCTGCCGGGAAGTAGACCCCTGAGCTTCATTTGAACGTGTATCATATGGATGCAAATTCTCTTTAAAATGAACGCACAAGAAAACTCGCTTCATTCTGTGTCATCAAGGTTTCAAGTGAAAATTCGGAGAAAGTACACATTTTCAACATAAGGAGAACTCGTGTTAAGAGTAAGCCAATGTCTTTTGATGTGAATACCTAATATGCTCAGAATACGCTAACATGAAATTCAATGAAGTTTAATTAACAAAAGTGAAAGCCAAACTTACTATTTTCCACCATGGAGTTACTACTCCGCTGCATGTTATACTGAGAGTTGAGATTGATGTCGTCATGTCCACGACGACAGTGTTCGGAATTGGACGTGGCGTTCGTGTCGAGAGGGGTGAGGGGTGCAAGAAGTGGTGGGGGCTCTGGTGGAGGAACATCAACGTCCCCAACCGGCGGGTCATCCCGGTACAATTCTGCCAGTTCCAGGAGTGACTCGGGACTTGGGAGCGGTAGGAGAAGAGGGTCATTTCCCAAATGCCCTCCCCCTCCTCCGCCCCCGCCCACACACACGTCCAGCAACGTCTCAGTCTGTCGGTGGTCATATCCGCGGAGGAAACTCCCGGCCATTCCCCCACCTCCTCCACTACTTGATCCGAAATGCCCACCCAGACCCAGAATGTGAACGGGTGGGAGTGGGTCTGAAGCGAGTCGGCTGTAGCCACCGCTCCCGCTTCCACTGCTCGACCCCATGCCACCTGACATGTTCGTCCCGTTGTGACATGGGTCTGTGTTGTTGTTATTAATTCCGCCAGGTGGATGTCCATTTTCTCCATTGCTCTTGTTATTCTCTCCATTCGGCATCCCGCCCATTCGCCCACCACGTGGTGGTCCATTCCCCTCGTAGTCCTGAGGCTCCGGACTCGTATTTCTGTGAGAAGAGTGGATCCCATTGTAAAACTATGCAATAAAAAAGCGAGCGATTTTTACGATGCTAAAAAAGCCTGAGACTTACCGATCGTTTCCCTGGCTGAAATCTAATGGTACTTCTTGTTCAGGTGGGAATGGTGAGGATGGTAAAGGTGATTTGGGGGCAGGAGCACGCTGAATTACGGACGGTCTCGGTGGTGTCAATACTTCTGGTTTCAAAACGCCCGTCTCCCCTCGAATATTCTTCCCATCCGCACCTGTAATAAAATGAAGACGTGTCAAATGGATTGGGATCTCCAAGTCAAGAGTCAAGTTAAAGGCCGTATTTTCACATCCATTTAAGGCAGAGCTGAGGTTAGGAAATGGCATGGGAACGAAATGACATTAAAATTCTTAACGACATGCTAAGAAGCCCAGAGTAATTATGCGGGCATGCTAATCAAGCCGAGTCCATTTTTGTCCACATAATTCTGCATGAGGCATGGCATGACGCGGTGGAAGTCTCAATCCCATTCCACCATTTGTCCCGCAATTCGTCTTGCTCATGTCAATGCAACTTCCCGACAAAAGCAGAGCTCATTTGGTGCAATTACTATAGATTAATCCTGCCAATCATACATCTTCTCCTCAACAACTCCCTCGTCTCCTTTGGCTGCAGAGAAAATGGGATTTGTGAGTTCAGTTCGTTCACCTGACACAGGACAGAAGGGAATCTCAGTCTTTTCTCTCACGAACTAACTGGAGGGATGAAGAAATCCCTCAAAAGCCCACAATCCCAGCAGAAACACTAAGAGGGAAATGAGTGAGTCTTATGTTGGCAGATTAGAATCAAAACTTCTGCTTCAGCCTCATCCACCAAAACATCTCATGCCCAACAACGTGAAGAAAAAATCCCAAAAGTCATTTCACACGAAACGGGATTTCATTTCCTTTCATTGAACTCTTCTCTGATAGCCCGGATTGTGCTGAGCAGAATGAGGGACAGAACTGAAGACGCCCACAAGCAAAGAGAGTTAGGAAGCCAGGACCAGAATCCACTGAGACAAAAAAGTGGGGAAATTCAGGTTGGCTCAGTTTTTTTTTTCTTGTGCCACATTTGTACGTGGAAGAGTCCGTTGGCTAATCCGAGTCACTCTCAGTCAGTCAGGGATTAAATATTCAAATTTGCTAGCGGATTCTCCATATTGCATGTGAAGGAGAATGGAAGAGCGACGTAGAACGGCCTGCCCTCTTCCTTCCTAACACACTTGCCACTTCGTATGCTAATCCAGATCCACCTCTGGATTCCGAATAACAATAACACTGGCTCACTCATTCATGAGGGCATTCCTAGAAACGGCTCCAACCGTCCAGATACCTGCTCCTAACAGAACGTTTACCACACGGGCTAATTGAAGGAATATTTAGCAACGGTTTTACAGTTCCAACCGCCTGCGCATCTCCTCCATTAAATCCCAATCTCCTTGCCCGCATTGTCCCAGCAGAGCATCTGCTATTAATATTTATGATCCCATTCGGAGATGAGCTTTGCCAATTAGCCTACTCCTCAGCATCTTATCCCAATGCAGCCCTCGGACATGGAACCAAGGTGTCTGAGTCGTACCAGATTGGCATGACCGTTCCCAGCACAGATTCTTCTGTGAGGTAGAGGATGGGAAGACGTGCTCGACTAATCAACTTCCTAACTAACCGCTATGGCTCATGATGACGGAGGGTGAACGAACTCCGTTCCCAGAGTTCCCTACTACAGTCCATCTTTCGTAACGTGCGAAATGGAAGCGGAAAAAAAGCGAAGCCCAAGCCCATCTCCTCTCAGCTAAATCCTTTCCCTGTCTTGAACCGCCTCAGGATATTATCTTTCTGGCTTCACGGCTCCACAACAGGGATTTTGCAGAGGCTTGGAACGAAACAGTTCGAGCAGGGATGGAACACTCAGCAGAATTTGCAACGGGGTTGTTCCGAGACGGAGACGCCCCTCCGAACACATTCCATCTTACATCTCAACCCTTTCACCCACTACCATCCATACTGGGCACCTCGAGAGTCTGAGCTATGCCAATGCCATACCACTACGAAGGAAGTACGACTTTTGGACTATTCATCTCCATAATACGCTCTGCATGCATTTTCCTCAGCTTGAGTGAAAATTAAGGCTCGGTCCACAGAGGACAACCAAATGAGAGACACGTTTTGAAATTACTTCACGTTCTTTGGTAACAAAGGACCTATTGTTTTCCTATTTCCAACAAGAAAAATTGTAGAGAACTCGGAACCAGCATGCATGCACTGTCTATAAAGTCGTTTCCACCTGCTCCGTTCATAATATTCAAATTGTATCAGAGAACTAGTTACTGAATCAGATGCAGTTGGACACGTTTACGAGGTTCCAGACTGACACCGACCACGTCTGTAACAGGAATATGTTTATGGCCTATCCTTTGCAAATGAGCCTACCACGCAAATTAAATGCTACTAGAATTCAAGCATTTCAGGATTCACGGATATTTCTGTTCGCATTGGGCATACCATGCTTGACAGAGCAGGGGGAGATGGATACAGCGAATTCTGATGAAGATCCTGAACTTGTCAATGGATCCACAATGTACAAGGCTATGGAGAAATCCTCGTTCCACGAAAATTGGAGTTTCCGGAATGAATTGTTGCATGAAAGACTCGCTCGCTAGTGAATTGTCGGGTTGAGGTAGTGAGTCAGATAGACTCAAATTGGCGAGGCCCAAATTGGCTTGGCAGTACGGAAAAGGAGAAACATGCAATTCCTGCCTGAGAAGCCGGAGCAAACCCAGCATCTCAAGACTGTTCAGCATGCATTGTTGGACGACGAAGCGTACAGACACCAGTCGTCCGTTCACCTCGTCTCATTATCCATCCTTCATCTTCCAAAACTCCTTCTGATAGGCTGAGCATTCCGTCTTGAGAACCGTCCCAATCTCCCTGCCTACACCAATGCTCTAGTCCTGGTCTCCCTCAGAAAATGGTTTCTTGCTGCTACAAGAACCGTTAGTTCCCGAATCTAAAAATACGGCAGGGCCCATATGTTCAATGGGTTCCTGATAACCCCCATTAAATTAGAACTAGGAGGTCATCGACCAGACCTACCATAATTGCAAGGGTTCTAAAAATGATCCTGGAAGTGCTCTGGGCTACGTGACAGAACCCTTTTCCTAAGAATCTATCAATAGGTTTGAGAACAAAAGGGTTGACCTTAAGAAATCGGTACAGGGCTAAAAATTGGGAAATAGAGGATTTCTCTTGTCCTACTCTTCCTATGTTGAGCCAAACAGTGTTACTTAGCATTGTCCTTCAACAATCCAGTGGCCAACCTTTTCTCCGTCATAAATAAATAAAAGCGAGTGAGATAATTCTGGGGAACTGAGTAGAATCGAGAAATGTCTTAATGCCTTCACTCCTTCCTAAAATTGTCATAAACACAAACATAACGGAGTAAGGGTTGATGGCAGAGGCATGGAAGGATTTGGAAACGATTTAAATATGTATGAGTTCCAGTGTAGGAATTTGGAAGAGGCTAATCACATGTGGACTTGAGTTGACTCAAAGGGATTTAAACAGAACAGGTGGAACTGATACATTAGTCAGGAATTATTCATGAGCAAGTTGTGATTTGGATGTGGAATACATCAATCCGAAAAGGATACAGGAGAAGAGGCAATGATAATGCCAATCTAATTGTACCCCAGGCAAACTATTGAATCTTGTATAATTCCAGTTATTGGAACGTGTCAATATTTTTACCAACGAATTTTACCCTTTCCAGACGTCAGAGCTATTAAAATTGGTCGTTCAACCGATATTATGGTGACTGACGACTTGATGCTCCAAGTAAACTGGAATGTCAACATATCTGTTCTTTCCTCGACCCTTTCCAGCTTTTTGAATTCTTTATGATAGCAAAAGGATGAGCTGTGAGCTGCTTGCAAGCGTAAGCCCTTGCGCGTTTACAATTTATACCTGAGACGATTTCAATATGAGACAGGGATCATGATTTATATTTGGGGACAGTTTCAGTGGGAGCAGTAGTGATACAAGAATTGTATAATTCTCCTGATCCCTCCAGATAAAAAATGAGCCCATGGATCAAGTAAAAAAAACTGAAATTGACATGAATATAAAAAGGTTGGCAGTCCGTCAAGCAATAAATCAAGTTCAGATACAAGAGCCCAACACTTGTAACGTTGTCCATCCAATTTTTTACCTTCAATATTAGCCATAGTTTAAGAGCGGTCGAGGCTAAGAGTGCTCAGTGTAATATATGGACTTTATGAACGTATAACGTATGTAGCATGTTCTAGGATAATTGGTAGCCTTGCAAGATGCTAAGAGTGAGTTATACTGTATATATCTCGACTGAATATCCACTCGGGCTCAAATACATGCGTAGCCCAAGGATAGGACCCACCTTCTGTAGTCCACAGGTAGGCAGGCCTAACTGCAGGAGTTTAAAGCTGTAATTTTTTTCCATCACTACTTAAGTATGAGAAAAGTCATTCTTTGAAGGTCAAGAAGTGGTTTCTCATCAGTGACATCATTATTACCCACTAAGCAAATCTTGAGATGCCTGAAGACACTTTATGTGTGCAGTAAGAGTACAAATATGCACACGTCTTCGGTAACATTCCCCTCAAAACCTCACGACTCACGAAACGAAGCGCAAAATCAACCACGAGTTTCTGACTCTCCTACGCAATTTCTTTCACTGCTTCTTGGTTCGCCAAATACCCCGAGGCTAATCCTAGCTGGATTCCAGCAGTTCTGTTGTGTTGTTTTCTGTGGAACTTCGTGTCAACAGATTCTTACAGAGATTATGCAGATGAGTCAGGAGAGTCTAGGTCAATTCTGACCGGCCAATTCCGCCTGGTCAAATATTTGTCGTAGAAGCGTCTAAATTGTCACAGGATGCTGTCACAATAGAGTTGAAAAACCCGGCTCAATCTTGAGCAAAATTTTACAAATTCAAGCAAATTATGTTCTAATCGAAATGCGCTTCATCGGATTGAAAATTTGGCAAATTTTGCAATAGATTTTTGGAAAATTAATCCGGTTTTTTGAGGAATTTTCAATCTGATGACAGATTTTCTACGCATGGACATTAAATCAGGGGTTCAACAGCTTCTGGACACGCAAGTTTAGCCAAGTAGGTAATATACGTACAAAGTAAAACCTGAAGCAATCTGCCGCTATTCTCGTACTTTTAATGGAAGAAGGTTCTGATGAAAATATTAGTTCAAGACGAGACTTGTAATACCTTAAGACGGGTTTATATAAAAAAAAGGCTGATAAAGGGTGAGTGGGTAGGGAACGAATGCCCGGATTCGAGATTCCTGTTTATTGAAAAGGAAACAATGGGTTTGGAA
>JAQFXZ010000755.1:0-15852 GCA_034694025.1 Ceratophysella scotica | reverse complement strand
GCGGTGCCTGAGGCGTAGGCTAGGAACAGATTTCGACCTTCGCCCTCCATCTTTCGTCCACCTGCCATCACTAGACTCGAACCCTGCGTGTCCAGCACGTTGAACTCCTTGAACACCTCGTCTAGTTCCTAGAGTATCGAATATTCATATTTATGGACAACCCATCTTTGACAAATTCGCAAAAATTGGAGCGCCTGACCCTGACTCATTTATTGCGCATCGTACCTCAATGTTGAGATCAATGAGCTTGAGAACCTGCTGCACCTCCAGCACCACGTTCTTCTCGGGATGAACAAAGTGAATGTAGAAGTCTGTTTTCGTCTTGTCTACCGAACCATCCGAGTTCTCGTGAAACTTGAAACTGTTCGTGTCACTATTCACAATGGCTCCCGTAATATTTGCTAATGTGCGAACAAACTTGTCCACACTGAGCCGGACATCGATCGGATTCCGACGCACGACCACCTTTCAGGAAATAAATTAATGAGTTAAATCCGCTTGAATTAGATCAACCCGGTGTCAGCCGGAGTCTGAAGAACTCACCTTGACCTTCTGGTCTTCTCGAAGGAGGTAGACGAGCACACTTGCTCTGTCACTCAGCCCAAACGTGTCATTGACTTGCACCTGAATGGTGAAGAAGCCTTTCATGTCCGGCTGGGGGTCAAAGTTGAGGAGAAGAGCACCTGTGAACCGGTCCATGGTGAAGAGTTGGTTCTCATTCTTGATGAGATGGGCGAGGCCTTCGGTGAGGGACATGGTGATGGGCGGGATGATGGAATAGGTGAGGCGGGAATTGGGACTTCCCGCCGCGTCAGCATCCGTCGCTGTCACCTGAAGTACTTCGCTTCCGTAGTCGCTGCTAGTGGAAATCCCACCCGTAAAAACCTTCTTGTCGAACTTGGGCGGGGAGTCATTCACGTCGTTGACCCAGACGGTGAGGTTGAGATGTGAGGCTGGTTTGGAGGGATGTCCGAGTCCTTTGCCCTGTCGAAGACAGTCCTGAGTGGCAGCCACGGTGAGGACGTAGTGATCCTTCTCTTCTCTGTCCAATCGGACCCTCGTGCTCAGCTTGTGTTCCAAAGGATGAAGATTGAAGAGGGTGGAAGAGTTGGAGGAATCCGGAAGCAGAAAATAGCAGACCTGCAATTAATTCCGCAGTGATTTAGTTGGTCAAAGGGCAGAGCAAATGAACCCAGGGATTTTATGTTTCAAAATACCTGGGCTGCCTCCTTCCCATCTTCATCGTCGTCATCCCGATCAATTGTTTCTGGCAAAGTGAACACTTCCTTTCCAGGTACAACATTTTCTAGAAATATTTTAAACGTGAACTCGCTATGCAAATGCACTTGGCACATTCTGAATAAACTTTCTCAACTCACCTGTAAAATTGACAGCGAACGAATCGACGGAGAAGTGAGGCTGGAAGTCATCCACATTCTGGACAAGAATGGTGAGGTCCAAGTCGGATGACAGTGGAATCTGTCCCAGGTCATACGCTTCAACACGTATCTGGACATAAAAAATGGGCGATCAAACTAAGAACTATACAGGCAGGTTGGGTTTGTAGCTGAATTTTTGTGCTCCACTCACGTGATAGAGCTTCTGTGTCTCCCGATCCAAATTCCTGGAGAGTGAAATGACGCCTGTGGTCGGGTCAATATCGAAAGCTTCCCAGTGACCCGAGAGATCCTTCCGAAATCGATATCGAACCAGTCCATTCACACCTGTATCGCTATCTATTGCTCGAACTTGAAGCAGGGTAGTGCCCACGGTCGCATTCTTTACAAATAAGAAAATTAATGTGCAATTAGCGCTGTGCAGCTTTGACAATTACGTTTTGAAATGTATTTCACAAACCTCGGGAATCCGAATTGTCAGGTTCTGCAAAGTGAGGAACTTCGGTCTGTTCAAACAAAATATTTTATTTCAAAATCATCTGTACCAAAATACACAACCCTTGATGTTTTTATTCCAAATTCTTACGAATTGTCATTGAAATCCGAGACCACAATGCCAAAATTCTTCGTAACACTGTTTGGTGGTTTTCCGCCGTCTTGAGCCTGTCGAGTCGAACAAGACGTTTAATTTAGACTGTACTGTACCATTCCCGCGTGATGATACCGCGCCGCTAATAATTGAATTACCTCGATGACTAGGGTGTAGTTTCCGTAGAATCCTTTGAGTGACCTTGCAGGGAGTATTCTGGCCGTGTTCTTGCCCTGTTCCAGTTTGAATAGCCCGAGGTCATTCCCGCTCCGAATTCGGAAGGAGACCCATCCATTCGGTGAATCACTCTTGTCTGCATCCTTGGCTCGAATCGTCCCGATCGCTCCCTCGTGAAATTCCGTCACCGAAAAGTCGGACTCACCTTCGAAGACGGGCTCAGAGTCGTTCACGTCTTCGAGAAGAACTTGGATTTGTTTGAAAGCATTTCGACTCTCCGTAGTAGCATAGCCGTACCAATTGTCCCAAGCCTGAACGACCAACGAGTAAACACCAACCTCTTCCCGGTCAAGTGCTCCGGTTACTCGAATCTCTCCAGTTTCGGGATCAATCGAAAACTTGCCCTGGAAATATCGTAGAAATTTTGGTACTAATGGTAATGACCTTGCAGCCTGGAATGTAGTTTCTATCGATGTCACTCCTCACCATGGATGACTTCCGGTCCAGAATGTATGCTACTTTCCCGTTTTGCCCTTCGTCTGCATCCACTGCTGTCACGGTTCCAATCACAGTCCCAATGCTTGTGTCCTCACGAAGACTTATGGAGTCCGTTCCAGGTTGGAAAATAGGTGACTGCGAAAAGTATTTGACCTTAGTATTCGGAATCTCTGTGATTCTTGATTTATAATTAAAAGGAGCGCCAAATCTTACATTGTCATTGACGTCCAGAATCTTGACGGAAACTTCGGCCTGTCCAATCCGCTTCTTGGAATCCGCTCCCGAATCTTGAGCCATGACCTAGGAATCATTTAGTTTAACTTACTGCATTCAATCCGGCCCTAGAAAATGAGGCCCTTGAGCTTCCAGGCTTCTTACCGTGAAGTTGACCCAGTCTCTCAGCTCCCGATCAACCTTGGAAGCCTCTGCAACTGTGATGACGCCAGACTCTGGCTCAATTTCGAATGGGAACAAAACGCGATCCCGATCATCTGGTCTGGGCAGCAGAGAATATCGAATCGTCTTGTCCATGTCCGCATCATCTGCGATCACACTCAGTACCGGTGCACCCGCCTTCGGATTTTCTGGAATTGCAGCCATGTACAAGGATTTTCGGAAGACTGGGGCATTATCTTGCTCGTCAATCACGTCTAAAGTCAGAATTGCACTCGCCACCTTTGTACAAATCAGAAATAATACTACGCTTAGTTTATGTGTGCAAAATTTCGACAAGGACTTATGTCAATGGATCCAGGTTACAACGAGGAAGAACCAGTCACATGCAAAATAGAGATAGTATCAACCTGGCGTCCGTTTTCTGAACCAATGTCCTCCACCTCAAGATACAGTTTGACTCGTTCCACGGTTTCACGATCTAATCGACCCGGCCCGACCTTAAGTACCCCATCAGACGGTTGAAGGACGAAGAGTTGCTCCAAATTCAGACCTTTGACCAGACGACCTTGCTCGTTCCGTGCTTCAGACTTGTTGTAAGCAATTCTGTATCGAAGCACGGGCTTGTGATCAGGATCCGTGGCTCGAACCTAAAGGTCAACGTTTATCAGTTCAGCTTTCAAGGTGTTCATTTTACGATTTTAAAATAGAGTTTCACGTGTAGGTGGCCATACCTGAGCGATGTAAGTCCCAGCAGCAGAGTTCTCAAGGACCTTGGCATGATAGACCCCGCTAGCTTGATCTGGATCCTCGTTCTCCGTGTTGAAGATGAATCTGGGTGGTTTATTGTTCGTATCCAAAACAGTGATATTGACTAGAGTTGGACTTTCACTCTTGAGCCCTCCGCCATCAATTGCGAAAATCTCGAGCACGTGATTCGCTTGAATATTGTAGTCGAGCACGGCTCCGGGTCCAAGTCGAACGGAACCCGTGTCCGGATCAACAAGAAACTTGTCTTGAGCTCCGCGTTCGATTCGATAGTAAATTTTGTTGAAGGGCAAGCTCGCATCTCCGTCGTAGGCATCCACTTTGACAATTTGTGTGCCTGCAAGATCGGCCATGACAGTTACGGAATCTACCAATACAGGTATGAACTTGATGCGTCAAGCACTACGCCGCGCTGAGCAATGTTGTACTCACCTGGCGGCGTATCTTCTCGAATGAGTTTGTTGGACGTGAGAACCTTGAAAGCGGGCTTGAAGTCATTTGAGTCCAGGACCCAGACTGTGACCGGGGCTAGTGCAAAGAGCGGCGGACTTCCAAGGTCATTTGCCCGAACTGTGAAATTCATTCTCTTCACATTGCTCTGTGGATGCTGGCGAATAATTGGGAGTTTCTCAAAATCAATGGAGCGAACCACACGAATGGCACCCGAGATCTTGTCAATCCCAAAATGGCCGTCTTCATTCCCAGCTACGATGGAATAGTGTATCTCGCTGTTGGGTGTGTCTGATCAGATCGGAAGGTAACACAATTAGTGGTTAGCTAGCGGGATTAATTCAATAATCAAGAATTGTCTTGCATACTTGGTAAATCATCATCCTTGGCCGTGCAGATCAGCGGTGATATGAATTCGAGTTCGTTTTCAAACACTCGTCCCTCATAGCGACTCAGAAGCATCACGGGCGGAGAGTCGTTCAGGTCATTCAGCTCAATCTGAACTTGAACGGTGTTCCTGTAAAATGACAAATTCATCGTTTAAGGTCATGCTATACATATTAGGTCAACCATTGTGAAATTCGGAATATGAATTTCTAACCGATTCCCACGTCCCGAATTATCTCGTGCTTCGACTGTCAGGTAGTAGACAGAGTTCAACTCCCGATCCAGAGCTGACTTGATGCCTGGCTTTGGAGCTTTGACCGTGATGACCCCTGTGAGTGGATCCAGGTTCAATCTGGAATGTCGCATAATGCAACCGTTAAAACTTGGTCATGAATCTTAAATTCCAAAATTTGCATAGTTGTTCACTAACTCATTGGCAATGGAGCCTGTGATGCCCGTGTACCGAATTCCCTCTGTTCCGAAGAGACCCGAATCCTTGTCCTCAGCCCGAATACGAACTACCGTGGTTCCTGGTGGTGGATTCTCGTCCATCTTCACTTTGTACACATCCTTCTCGAATCTATGCAAAACAGATGAAATGATCAACATGGATTCAATAACCATATAATAAAATGCCACACTTACGTTAAGATTTCGTCATTGGAATCTCGAACGAAAACTGTGACCGGAACGGAGTTGCTCTTCCCGCCAGACATTTCTTCTGCCACAAGCGTGAAATTGATCACTGAAATAACCAAAATCATTAGCTTCCATCGAGTCGACCGCCAACCCTAGCAAACCATAATGTCCGCCATATTGCTTCACCAACCTTTGAGCCTCTCGTAATCCAGCCTTGACGGGTTTTTGACACGAATCAGAAAGGAGACCTGGTTGATGCCCTGAGAAGGCGTGACCTCAAACACTCCGCCGTCCCCTTTCGTGTAGAGTCGGAAAGTTCCGTTCACTCCCAGATCGTGATCATAGCACTCTGGGACAGAGTCACCTAGAAAGGTTATCGGCACGTCGGCCGGTGAGTTCTCGACCACTTCACCAACGAATGTCTTGGACATGAACTGCGGAGTTTCATCATTAATGTCCAGGAGCAGGATGGTCACTTCCGTGTGGACTGTGAGGCGGTTGTTCGTTTTGGTCTGCTCGGTCGCCTAAAAATCATTTCATAAGTGATTAAATTAAATATTCCGTTGTGAGTTGTGAGACAGGCCAATATTCTTGATTTAGATTGAACGAAAACTCACGGCGAGCTGCAAAATGTATGACCCTCCTTTGTCGTCTTCTCTGTCCAAAGTGCCCTTCGTGTACACGATCCCCGACTGGCTGTCCACTCCGAACAACTCGTTCTCATTGAGCAGCGAGTAGGCAATCGGATTATTCACCCCGCGGTCACCGTCAATTGCCCGCACTGAAATCAACAAATAAAGTAGAGTCGTGAAATCTTTTTCTGGTAGGGGGCAATACGCTGACACAATACATTTACATTACCTATTACCTACCTTGAAGTACGAATGTTCCTTTGGGCACATCTTCCCGAATTCGCGTCACAGGAGGTACGGTTAACCTGGAAACAGGTCAGAATTTTAGCACTTCATTTCTTGGACTCATGAAAAATAGACTAATAGTTTCTTACCATTCGGGTGGTCGGTCTGCCAAATCCTGAACTTCCACCAAAATTGCATTTGTAGCTGTGTTAATCTAGTTGAACACATCAAACGAAGTGTTAAAAACCATTTTTACACACACCGAAGCGCAGGATACAAGTAGTCAAGAAATTGAGTGAAACAATTGCACTAGTTAGCTACTTACTTGACCCGTGTTGGCCCTGTCCACAGCCAGAACACGAAGTTGGTACAGGAATTTCTTGTCGTAGTCGAGCGGTTGCAGAAGCTTCAGGATGCCTTTCCCATTCTGTGTTGTCACGCTAAAAAGATCCTCTTCGCCCTCTTCAGTTTCCAATTTATAAATCACCTGTCCATAAGGACCTTCGTCCAGATCTGTACATTCTATGCTCGTGAGCACTCTAGGAACTTCGCTATTCTCAGGCACTTTGACAGTGGAGTTCATGGTTCGACAGACGGGTGCATTGTCGTTGATGTCTTCCACCAAAATGAGCAAACTTTGGGTGACGAAGCTTCCTTCCGCCAGCCGACCATCCGTCAACGTCAGAACAAACATGTACTCTTCCTCCAGCTAAATAGAAATAGGAAAATCAATCATATTGGCCAATTTAGGAGCATATCCAATGCAGTCTTTTTTTCGTATATTTACGATTAGGGATAAAGTTTATCACGCTGCGATCAAATGAACTCCACCGCTGACTGCTGCACAAGCAAGTGGTTTGTCACCCTGAACATGAACATAGTCAAGCCAGGAGCTGCCATAAAGCTTTTCTGTCTGTGCTAATGCGTTTCCCCAAACTCGACTTTTTCAGCAATTCCGGATTGTATGGACGCAAATGTTCGCAGAACACGAACATTTGTCATTTGACAGGCGTATCGAAGCATTTGGAACCATTTTGTAAAGGATTCCGAGATGCAGATTATTCTTTCCCACGCTTCCTTTCATTCCCAATGAAGGAAACAAATGCGGAAATTAGTGATTCTATTATTGAGGGTACATTGCACGATGGTTCACGGTGAGGCCCTAATTCGAATTCCACAACTCTTGTCGGAGCCGGAACAAAATCTTGGTTGAACCACGTTGAACGCAAATTCGATTTCGATGCATTTTGTTGGACTGACGAGTCAAATACGATTGTCAGTTCAAAATTTCCCGCGTGTTTAGAAATGCTAATCGTGTCTGAGGAACGAATAAGTTCGTTTGCAGCTTAATTTCACATAATGCAAAACGAAATCCTAGGAACATGGATTTATTTGTAGATAAGAACCACAGCCGGTCATGAACTCTGATGAATAGAATTAAATCTACCAGGGAAACTGGGAAAATAGTTCTGAATCTTAGACAGAGTCTGAAAATCGTTTCTTTTGTCCGAAGGACCAAGTGTAATTGATGAAATGCCTTTTCTCATAGATCTGACAGTCGGATTCCCACAGTCCCAAATAAATATTATCCTAATTTGTCTTGATGTGGTTTGGTTTGTTCCCAGATCGGGATTCTTCTACATAATGTCAACTCCTTTCATATGTACAATTCCGGCTCACACGACATCCCACTTGACTTGACAAGGGGCCCCTTGCCCTGCCTGGGAAATGTGACACTAAGAAGGCATACCAGGGTACCACGTTGGGTTATGAGTTTCAAAGAGTCATGACATAACGGAAGTGGAATTAAATGTAAACCAGGAATAGTTAAGTTTCCTGGTACGTGCCCCAAGTCCCAACTCACAACGGGGATTGTCATCCAATTTTTTAACCTTGTTTTCTGCTCCTTTTGTGTCTAGCAAATTTTTTAATCATCCAATTTATTTTGACAAAGTAAGTTGCTGTTTTAGCATGAATTTTCCTACAGTCAACAGTTCACGAGGCTTACACGCTACTACATAAAACAAACTGAAAACTTTTTTTTAAATAAATTATTTTTGGACGTTTTGCTGTTAGCCATTTGACTTGAGAATGTAACCAACGAAATTAATATTGTTTGATCGCGTGAACAGAACGAAAGTAATGCGATTTGGAAATCCTGAGGCTTAGCCATAATCCCAATCTGATTCTGATTTACGTTTTTTGTTTGGAGCAAATAATGAATAATGAAGACATATTAAATTGATATGCTCAATTCGTGATGTGGTCATAAAAGTTGGGAATTATGATTGGAATTTGATTGAGTCGAAGGAACTGGTCTGTCTGGAGAGATTGGGCTTAAGTTGTGGTCAGTGCATGAGACGTGACCTTATCCACCGCAGATCTGCTGTAGGGCGTGAACCCACTTTATTGAGTCATTACCCTTCATTACTCCCTTTCCATTAACATTATAGCCTCAGTAATTGAGATTAGAGGAACTCAGCCCTCAGCCACTTGATCAATCAACTAGGTACACCCCAGGGTTCAGCCGAAGCCAAAACGCAGGTCATTTAACCTTGCCCCAAGTATTCACTTCCCTTTCGTGAACCATTTACTTAAAAATAGTATTCACAAGTGAAAATTTTAAGATAAGATGTAAATAAATCATAGTTTTACCTCTCTGTCGAGTTCCTTCTTGAGGTAAACGTGGGCCTCGTCAGTTCCCAAATTCTCTATTCTGAGCAGATCATTTGCAACTTGACCTCTTAAACCGAAAGTGAGCGGGTCCTCGTCATAGTCGAATCCCTTGAGCGTGTAGATAAGTGAGCCCACAGGCGTTTCTTTCCCTTCGCGCAGCCGCAGTACAATTTCACTTTGTCCCTCGCTGAGCACGAACTGAGGCGGCTTGTTGGCTGTCGTTAGGTTCGGCAGAAGGATAAGGGCGAGCATGAGGCTCAATATGGCGTCCACCACACGTGGTATTCTGTAAGTCTTCATGTTCTCAGGCCTTGGGCGGCTTTGGCGTGGTCCAGGCGGTTCAGCTCTGACCTCTTCACTCATGTCGGGCAGTCAGGGCCAAAACTCATTTACAACTCTGAAAGTAGACCAGTAATCGTAAGTTGAGCGTTTAGTCACAACAAAATGTACGAAATATAAACCACAATTGGATTGGAATCGTAAAATTCCCATTGTCTCAAATGTTTCGTTCCTTGTGCGAGGAAGCTACAGAGCTGAGTCAGAATGAATATTAAATATTATGGTTTATTTGAAGTGAGCAGGCAGGAGCAGATGTTGTGCCTTTCAAACCGTTTGTTTGATCTATAAAAGTAAAAGTTATGATCTCCTTTCTCTTCTCAACCTAATTGGACTCACTAGAAGATTAACCCTTGTGCTCCATGTACCCAAAGCCACATGCCATCATCATAAACATTAACTTACACAAATACAGAAAGGTACATAATTTTATTTTACTGCACCAGCGTGTGCCTTGCGTCTTCGGAACAATCATCTCATCTGAACAGTACTGCCTTGCCTAATGTTCCTTGCACAAATCAGAGTTTCTCAACCAGCGAATTAGGTGATTTGGAATATTTTTGAAAGATGTATTTTCTGATAAAACAATCGTCAACGTATCAAAAAATTATTACTACTTTTAAAAATCACTTCAAATTGCTAGAAAATTCGCTAGGTATTTTACCCGATTTTTATAGAACTTTTCTTTAGTATGATATTTCGTAATTAGTAATTGCAATTTCAAATAATCTGAATTCAAGCACGGAATCTGATGGAATTTGCAATATAATTGAAAGCTGAAGTTGAACTGACACTGAAAATGTCTCTGCACGAAGACTTTCCCTGAATATTCGCATTCATAATTTCTTCTCCCGGAAGCTCAGTGGCCCTTAACTGGACTCAGTGCTTGATCGCTGTAGTGTTTACAGTAGTTCAATATTTTTTTATAAAAAAGATTGAAATGCGTTGCAAATTGCTGATGTTGACGGAAAAGTGTTTGGGAAGTTGTAAAAGGTTCCACGTGTGATATCCGTTCAGGATTCATAGAACTACGAATTTTTGAATTATGAAACAGCAAGGGTGAAGATGATGTGATAACAAGTCGTGCTTCTAATCCCAAATGTCATAAAAACAACATTTCCCAAGAGTAAACACACTGCTGACTGACCGGTAAGCAGTTTACCAGGAATGAAGCAATAAAAAAAAGTAATTATTTTTTAATAAACAGCAACTCTTGAGTGTTCTTCTGGTTTGGATTATAATGGGAGCTTCACTCAGGAATAGGCAAGGTTAGGCTTTGCGTTGGAACGCTTCTACGTTATACCGACGTTCAAATTTAAATATGGTTCGATAGGTAGCTTTTCAAGCCTGGTTTAAGGTTAGAAACGTTTGCAGTTTAGCTTTATGAAGGAGCATTTAAGACTTGATAGAGAAAACGTGAAAATATTGTAGTCAAACCTTGATGATGACTCCTGACATTAGTGGGCTGATTGGAGTCATGTCAGAGTCATAAGCGTAATTAGGGTGGACAGGCCAATTTGTTTGGGGAAATATCAAAAAAGTAAAAGTTGGTTCATTCCTTCTTGGTGAACAAACAATGCGAAAGGAGAGTGACCTATGAGGAGCTAACTTCACACCGCTTTGCTTCTTTTGTTTCTGCATTACGAAATACCAAATGCAGTTTTTTTTTTATTTCCCGTTTTATGACAAGCCAATTCAACACGGAACACGTTTTCCTCATCTCATCCAAGAAAAATTGAAATATGCAGTTGTATTCTCGTTCAATAAAAAAACGTACTTAATCCCAAACCGGAATTAAAAGCGAGCTGAGAGCTGATAAATGGGTACGTGCTCAAGATTGGAACTTTTGAAGGAAGAGACTTGAGCGGATCTTCAATCTTCAATGTATGCAAATAGCACTATCATTGCCACAACATTTCTTCAGAGCTCGAATTCCGCTATTGTATACCACTGGACACGGTCTGACGCAATCTGAGCAATAGGGGATGGTCATTGGTCATCGTTTTCATTCTGAATTGTGGTCAGATCTGACCCTTCTTGGCCTTACGAAATGGTTCCATGATAGATTGGCAAAAACCATATTCGCAATTTTTTTGCCATTATGCTGAAAATGAAAGCAAGTCACCAAAGTCGGAAAAATTCAAATTATCCGAAATGGCAAATGTTCATTTTGTTGTAAACTAAATTGTCAAAAAATGAAGATTCTTGACAATGATTTTTTTGCCAATCAGTTCTTTTTATTTTCCAATTCGGTTTCGCTGGGTACCCAGAAGTTGACACTTTGATTTTTTGTAAATTTATCGGTTTAACTCACGAAGTAGTCCATTCGCAGATTTATATGACTTTGCGACAAGAGTTTTTCAGCAAAATCAATTCGAAAGATTTGCACATAAAACCAAATTCTGACGGCCGACGTCTTCATTTATTCCTCAATAATTTGATTCGGTTCGACGTCGAACTTATAAAGTTTTACAAAATTGTAAACCATAACGCAATACAAGAATATTCTCAGGGCATTAAGAATGTTCTTGTGCATCACATTGCCGACATCCTGCATCTAAATCATAATTGAGGTTGCAAATTCATGTGTTCAAATTCATTTGCCTGTGGTCAAATCAAGCGGTTGGTAGATGAGTCGGACCTTGTAGGACACAGACGAGCAGGTCAGCTTGGCAAATTGCATGATTGTGCTTCTGCTTCAAAAATTATATTGACAAAACACGATTCTGCAGTGAACAAGAAGCTTTATATGGTGCGTTTTGGGGAGTTTGATCAAAATACAAGCAATTCCAGAACGATTTTAAAAATCGTTGAAATCAGCAGTCAGTTTGGCAGAAATTGTACAGCGAATCAATAACACGATTGCATTTAGCCGAAGGTCTTTGTTGACCGCTTGACCACTTGGAAGTAGAATTAGCAGCGTGTGTGGAGCCTAATTAGCTTGTCACGTTGGGTAGCTCTTGGCTTTGTGACTGATCTTGAGTTTGAGTGAGATGTGCGCTCAAGGCAGAGAGATGCTAATCATAAATCTTCATCAATCTACGCCATCATTAGCAGACTACCTTAGTGACTTACTGCTAATCACGTCTTGTACCGTACGTATACACACACACACACGGTGCACTTCTCGCATCCTGGCTTTCTGCGCTTTCGAAGCATGTAAGTAAACAATGGTATAATTCGACTTTCTGATTTGTAAATTTTTAGCTGAATCTGAAACTGCTTGCTATAAAATTTCTGATCAATATTTATGCTTTTTCAGAATCTGAAGTCAACTGCATTTGAAGAAATTGGGTCAAATGAGTTGAATTAAGGATAAAGTAATTTCGATCTACAAGACACCCTGTACAGCAGTACATGAAATGAAATTAAAAATAGAAATTTTATTCACGAGTCGAGAGATGAGGACGTCAGATTTCCACAATTGTTTTTTTCGAGACGTACAAGACTTAATTATTTTTTGTCTGAATTTGATTATTTTCTTCCCTCAAAGTTTCGAGTCTTGTGTGGATCTGAGGTGGGTTCTGGAAGAAGAGAAAATGCATTTATCACTCAAGTACATGAATCAAATTATTGTTCAATTCTTGTTCGTCTTACTTCTTGATTTTCGATTCGCAATGTCATCTTCCATCTGTTCTCAACACTCAACTCTCGACTCATCACAAATATCTCTTTCTAAATTGTTTCATGTTCTCGCGATCAGTTATGGCTAGCCTCGTTAATGTTGCTCTCAAGGTTTGTGTCAAATCTTACAATTTAAGATCTTAAAAATATCATTTGAATGAGGGACGCGCTTCTTCAGGAAAATGCATACTCCTTGAATCCGAACCGTGAATATTGGTACTTATGCACCTTAGACCTTACATGAGCATTGAGATAGTCAATCAAATTAATTCCTGATTAATCGGACACGAGCCTTCCATAACTCATGTCGTTCCTAATCTTGGAGCTTCATTCAGTTTCCTTTCATGCAACTCATAAATCTTGCTTGAGATTCGTTTCCTATTTGTTTTAGCGGCTGCTGATCGGAAGACCGTATGCTCAACGTCGAAGAACATGGCTCCGTTAGGCCGAAAATGAGTCTGCTAATCCAATTAAGGAGTAAGAGTGAACAGAACGGGCATTACTACATCTTGCTAAATGTCTCTATGGGATTACATTGTGTTACAGGGTTGTCAGCTAAATCATGCGTTTTCGGTTTGGGAAGAAATTCGACTGCAATTCGATTCAATCCAACTTTTAAAATTTTGTGGAATTTAAAATGGCGTTAGTGGCGTTTAAGAAAACCCGATTTTTCTTTTTAAATCGCACTCGACTCAATCACATTAAATCACGAAAGACACCTGAAATCACGCCCAGCAACCCTGGCGGAATATGAGTTGGTGATTATGTCTTGGCAAGATGAGTGGGCCCGATAAGCCATTCCACACACACTCGAATTCGCTCAAGCGACTCCGGAATCAGAAATATGTGGTGTTGTACCATTCATTCTCTAACATATGTGCAGATCTGTACTTTACTGAGCGGAATTTGGAAGAAAATAACAACAATGATGTGTGGATATAGCAGTACAATAATAACAGCAGCTTACAGTTACTTCACATTCACATGTGTGAGACTCGAGTCAGTGATCCACGGATTTTGGGAAGATTAACATCAACTTTTGTTTTTCACTGTTGTTCCCAATTTGTTACGTAACTATTCCTATTTCCTATGCCACGTAAACAAGATTGTACTTTAAGCGTTCAGTAAAATGATGTATTTTAGGTGTTTTGTGTTTATGTCCCTGACAATTCCAATTCTGACCCGAGTTCCTAGCTAAAATAGCTGAGTTGCTCGACCCATGCATTAGCCCATTAGCATTAGCATTCTTGGGTTGACAAATCTCAAAACCGATCTGATACTTGGACCGTTGTTTGATGTTTGATGCTGACTCTTGTGAGCATATATATGGAGCAAGGCTGACACTGACACGCTTCCATTCAAATCTCAATAGTCTAGTCATCACCATCAGCTCCAATTCCAAGCTACTTAAATATTTCCACGCCAAAGGAACAATGCGTCATAAAATTCAGAAATCAAAAGTTGGAATCATAATCAATCCCAACAATAGGCATTCAACGCTCAGGCTCAGTAGTATTAGGCACGGAGACTCTCAATCGCAGACTCATGCAGATGCAGAAGGCTTCTTGCATTTTCCATTTGGAAGGTGATGCATGATTAACTCCGAGTTAATGTTCTCAATTGAATCAATTAGAGCGAAAGCCACTTTCAGGATTAGGAGCTCGATGACCGTCAGTAGGATTTAGGATTAGACAACAATGCGCAACAGCACAGAGTTGTTGTGTGCAATGCTAATCTGGAGCAAAGCTAATTCGGATGACTGAAGTAGTTATACTTAGTTCATGACGTTTTCTCTATGAATTTTTATTGTCATGAAAGAATTGCGTCATTTTTAGATTTAGTCTTTAGTGCACAATGCCTGACTGAAAATAGTTTTAAAACTTCAAATTCCAAGCACCAAGCTTCAAATGAAGAGATTCCATTTGGATTTACGCGCCATAAGCAAAATCAACATGGAGGATGTCATATGACAACTGGCAACTGGCAACCCGCCAAAAATATCAGACGACGATTGTATTGCGTTGCGTACATACAGTCGTTTGTAAAGCGTTTCCGTTAGCGAACTCGCGCATATTGAACAATTTGAGAATTTTCATAATCCGAGAAATCCGGAAATTCTTGAGATTATTCGCGAAGTACGACTTTAATTATGGTCCTTGTTATATACTTTTTCTTCGTACTGGGACTCGCTTTGTTGCTGAGTATTGGCAAACAAGAGTTAAAGCTAAGCCCCAGACAAGCTCGAAGGGTCGCCAGGGTTGTAGATATTGACGTGAGCAGTATGCAGTATGTTCAGCGAATTGGATACGAACGTGGGATTCCATTGAGCGGGAAAGGCTCGTATGCGGATGGAAGGAACTGCTTCACAGGTCAGGAACCGTGGAACGCATTTGAAACTTCCGAGGCCAAAAAGCTTTTTCGAGTCCATTGGTATTTCATACATGAAGTTGATATCGAGGGAATTTACTTCTACGACAGGTCAGATTTAGATTTTTAAGGGCTGAACCTAGAACCGTTTAATTCAATTTTGTCATCAAGTCATGAGCTATGCGCTTTCAGTAGTTGGAAGAACATTCGAAGTACTAATTTATTCTTTAATTTGACAGATACGATGATTACACACAAGCGTTCAACCGAAGCCTGGGGAAGAACTGTGTCAGCAAGACCTGTCACTTTGACCTCACTCGGTTCATTGCGATCTGTGGAGAGCCGTCTATTCCGAAGCCTTTGTACCTTGATAAGCACGCTTGTCTGGTACGTTTCTCTATTACTATTTTTTTTGAATTTGGAAGGATTGGTTTAACTTAGCCTAGAATCCAATGTGATGCCTCGTCGAAAGTCGCAGTATTTAGAGGACGAGAGTTTGACAAATTTCTCATGATTTTTTCCAACAGGACGGGTCATATCTTGAATCGCATTTGTATGTGCCAGCATTTGAGCAATGGGGCTATTTCGGTGCTTTCGGTGATCCGAAGAACGTGACTTGGGTCCAATTGCAAAACAAAAAGGCACAGGAGAAATATGGAAAGAATTGCAAGTCTGGAAAATGTAACTATTTGCC